>QZGG01001765.1:0-54386 GCA_006409495.1 Sedum album
AAATACATGCTCGAGCAAGTCATCACGTGATCAAGACCCTTCGTATGGATTCTCTTCATTACTCGAGTGATTTAATACAAGTGGATAAGCTAGACCTTCCACTTACTCGATCATTTAAGATAGTGGATAAGCTAAGACTTTCCATTTACTCGGCCATTTATGACGGAGATAAGCAAGACCTTTCATTCACTCGACCCTTGTGATTGCTCTTCACTATATAAGCATCACAAGAGACACAAGAAGGTTGCTGCTAGGGGCCGAAAACCCTAGAGAAGAAGTGATTGAGATTAGTCGAGTAACCAAGTGAAGAAGAAAAGCGAGAGAGTCGGAGACCGTTCAAATTACACAAGATCATTCAACCAATTTTGTACTCGAGATAACGAGAGGAGCAGCAGCTTGGAGCTCGACCGTGGATCATCAATCACTGAGAATTTCTAAACTTTACTCTTGTTTTATTTACAATCGTTTTAATTATGTTTGCATTCTCACTCGAGATGAGTGAGTAGTTTCCTTATGATGGGATTTGATGAATCCTAATGCTTATGAATAACTAGAACATGATTATTTAATTTACATGAATCAATTCTTGTATGACTATTATGTGTGTTGAATCATACCCGAGCACTACGTCTAGGTGTCCTGACAAAACGTCTAGAAGAGTAGGTCGAGTAGTATTTTCTAGGGAAGGACCGGGAGGTGAACTTAGACTATTTTGGAATCAATACAACCATTAGATCGAGTATATTAGCAAAGCGGGAGCAGCGAGTATATTTTGTGCATGAATGTATTAACAAGCGTATTTGGACAGATTAGTGAAAACACCGAGAGGAATGAAGCTAGTCGAGTAGATGTTTACGTGCGAATCCAACATTCGGGAGTAAGGATTCGTATGCTAATGCTACTCAGTCTAAATTCTATAATATAAATCCAACTTTCGGGAGTGAGGATTTATATTATCATATAACTATACGTTCTAAATTAAATTGTCATCAAGAAGGAAATTCATAACTATAATTTATATCTTGCTCGAGTGAAACCGTAAGTATTAGCGGATGATTCTCATCCTTGTCAAAGTTTTTAATATTTGATAACAAAACCTTTTCTTTAAGTATTGCCTTTAGAATAAATAATATTGCCCTTTAGAATAAACAAAACACTTTAGAACTATTTTGAAAGCTAGTAATCGATTTTAAAGTATAACTCAACTCCACTGTTCCCTTGGGTTCGACACTAGGTCACCCCTAGTTCTATAAATTCTTTTGAGTTGCGTGTTGGAATATTTATCCGCTAAATACCACACACGTCAGAATCCTTACGGATTTCCTTGGTTTTGTAATGAAAAAACTGAATTTTTGCCGAGCATAATGAAGTATTTGTTTGATATGTTTGTTTATTCCCTTTATTTATGTTCTGAATTCTAGATGCTTAAGGAAGGAACGAGAGTTGAACGTAGGAGGTTTAGAATTCAAAATTGTATGTTTAGGGCAGTGTTTTGTGTGCGAGAGTGACAAACACGTATTACCTTAGGTTAACATTATTGTGGACTTGAATTACCGATCAATAGACCGAGAGATTGAGATTACGGGATTTAAGTTCTAGACACGATTCAATAGAGCGAGAGTTTGAGAATCGTAGTGTTGCATCCATTCTAGAGAAAGGGTGAGAGTTGAATCTAGAATGCGCAACACAATAACCTAAGAAACGTATCATTCATTACTTCGTTTGTTTGCATCAATATTATTGCATCATTATCTCGTAACCTAGGAATGAAGTAGGGTTCTTGCTGCATTTTATTTATGTTTATTAGACTTAGATATATAAACCAAAAAACATCATAAAAACCCCCTCTTTCGTATACTTGCATTAGTGACTATCGATAGAAAACAAGGTCTAACTTTTCTCTTGGGACTCGACCCTAGGTCACCCTAGGAACATATAAATTTGTTCGACATCGCGTGATTAGGATAAGTATTCACAATACTCGCCCTTAAAAACCCAACGTCAGAGATTGCGTGCATTCTTGTTCAACAGGGACATTCTGATTGTAGACGATCGGATGTGCGCGCTTATGGAGAATCTGAACTGGGCACGACATTCTTGAGCTGAAATTTTCAAACCTACACCCGCTGTGCGAATTACATATGTGTCTTGGATTATAGCACTACAATTTGCATCAAGAGCCACATGGTCAAATTCATGCATGTTACGTTTATTAGATAGCACATCCTTTAAAAATTTAGCATATGAAGGCATTTGAAAGAGTACCTCTATAAATGTCATTGTGACATGAATCTTCTTTAGTATTTCCATGAATCTTCTCCCATGGGCATCTTTTTTCTGCTTCTTCAACCTTTGGGGAAAGGTACATAGGGAATTTAGGGAGGTGGTAGTTTATAGGTTTGTTCTTTCTCTCCTTGAACCACCTTAGACCTTGTAGAACTTTTCTCTTAAATCTCAACTTCATTAGGCTTTTTAAAAGTTTTTACTAGTTCTATATGTTGAGGATCTTCCTATACTTTTTCCTCTTGATGTTATAAAATTCATAGACTCAGAAGAATTAACATCAGATTGAGAGGGGAATTTCCCTTGATATCTTTGATTTGATAAAGATGCTTGTTGTAGTTATTCGTGTCTCTAGCATTTTGGTATGTGCGTGAAGTTGATTAAACCTATGCTCCTTCTTTTGGAAAATCATTTTTGTTTCCTTTTGTTGTTGAGCTTGATTTGCGACCATTTGTGTCATTAGATCAACCAAAGGAGACTCATCATTCGTAGGTTGCGGAGGTTTGTCATCTTGCCTGCGCACATACCCTTGACCTTGATTGTTCCCTCCTTGATAGTCTCTTATTGGGTAAGCACTCCATCCTTGGTAATTATTCATTTGTTGTGGAGGGATGTAGCTTGAGGAGCTTTTAGGTTGATAATTGTTTGGTGGAGGCTCTCACCCACTGTACAAATACGCAAGTATTTGTACACTTTTTGTGCTTAATTTTTGTTTATTGTTGATTATTTTGTCGTCATTATCTTCTAAGTTTGTAATTAGGAAATCTTTCTGCGCTTCTTGATGTAATCAACGACTTTGACAGTTGTCTACTGATGTCATCGGCCCAATTGTGCGTGACCAATTATGCGTGATGGAACTCGCACGCTCGGCTGAATTGTCCATGCTTAGTTCTTGACTCCTTGTGTTGTTTCTTCTGAGGATTAAGCCTTCGGTTTGTTGTACTTTCACCATTAGCTTTCAAATACACCTGAAATATAAGTCTACACCAAAAGCGTATCTTAAACTTTAAATGATATAAATAAGCATAGTGTAAAGGACCTAAACTGACATAGGAAAGTGACTTATCACCAAACTTGTTCAAGTACTCCTACTCATTTGTCAAAGCTTATGATTCTTGCCAAAGATCGGGCAATCTCTCCAAGAAAGATGAAATGCCTCAGAAGGGGATATTAGAGATTGAGATATTCGATGTATGGGGCATAGACTACATGACCTTTCCCGTCTTCAAATGAGAATAAATACATACTAGTTGCGGTAGACTATGTATCATAATGGATTGAAGCATTGGCCTCCCCAAATTGTGATGCAAAGAATGTACATAGGCTCTTCAAAAAAACCATCTTCCCAAGGTTTGGAGAACCTAGAACCATCATAAGTGAAAGTGGGTTGCACTTCAAGGAAAAGAGCTTAGAAACTATGCTTAAGAAATATGGAGTATAGCACAAGATCTCAACTCCCTGCCATTGATAGCGTGCAAATATACTAACATTTGAAAGCATCCTACCTTTATTCCTTGTTTGTTTTCGATTACTTTATGAAAGAATTGATATTTCTTATGCTTATTGTAGGATTTATTCAATAAGTATAGCCATGGAGCATTCAAGTGCAAAAGAGAGCAAATCGGATATTAAAGTGCACAAAAAAGAACCAAAGAGGTTTGCTCTCCCGAGTAGAAATTTTGCTCTCCCTAGTAAAAGTTCCTCCCAAGCAAGCAATCTGAATTTCTAACTCTTAAATTCTGCTCTCTCCGAGTAAAACTTTGCTAGGCCGAGCAAGTTGTCAACTTTGATACACAAAAACTCAGTGGGTTTCTCCTCTCCCGAGCATAAATCTGCAATTTGTGAAAAAATCTGCAATTTCTCTTTGAATTTTTACTCTCCCCCAGCAACTCCAACAAGGCAGATTTTGCTCAGTATAAATAGACATTTTTGGAGGTATCCTTGGAAGTTCAAATATTCATACATCTAAAATGTCATTGGATCATAGATGATGAAGTGAAGATGAAGGCTTGAAGATCAACATCTCCTAAGCATTTCTACCTTTACTTTCTTTATCATGTTGTTGATTTCCATTTTGATTAGTTTGTTTACGTTTGTAGTCATGTTAGAGTAGTTGTTCATGTGATTGGGGATCATATGGATCTCCTAGGATTTGGATGATGTTTGTATACTCTTTCTATGCAATTGAATTACATTTTAGTTGAATCTTATTTGTTGTAGTTACTTGTTCATAATGATGCATGCCCAGTGTTTAACGAAATGCCTGACGAGCATGTCGTTGAGTGCTGCAAATTTGTCCCGGCTCTCCTACTAGTATAGTCGTGGTAAGCTGGGGTCAAATCCACAGGGAACGGTGAGAAGTTAACTTTCGATCTACAACTAAAACTGGGGTTTGTGAGTGAAAGTAATTAAAGGAAAAGAAAACTGTTGCACAAGTGAAACTGGCGCACAATCAGAAAGTAGTCACGCAAAAAGTAAATAGATATGCAAGAGATGCGCTCGGTTCAGATTCTTCACTATGAATTTCCATGTTTATCATTGGTCACTAAAGATACATGATATAAAGTTCACGCATAACATATTTTTCAAATATTCTCATTAATAACAATCCCTTATTTTAAGGGATTGAGTAACCGACTTTCAATTTTTTAAATTTAGACTCATTAATATCCACCCATTAATATTTTTCAAATATTCTCATTAATATCATGTAAATTTCATTTGTTTAAATAGTCTTTTACAATATCCACTACTCACTGCTATATAGCATGAATCACGATTTGATAGAATCATACAATTAATTAATTTAAATTCAGACTACTCATACATTCTGGCATGATTCACGATTTGATAGGATATGATTCTAGAACCATACAATAGCAAACTATGAATCATACCAATTTCAAGTATTTAAATAGTCTTTTACAATATCCACGGCTCGCCGCTACATAACATGGATCACGATTTGATAGGACACGATTCAATAATTAATATAGTAGCAAATCATGAATTGTTTCTGATCAAATCGTGTCACGTGAGTTTATGTCACATAAAACACAGTACAACAAATCATGAATCATAGAGTAGCAATTCACGAATCATATCAACAATTCATGAATCATAGTATAGCAATTCACGAATCATATCAACAATTCATGAATCATAGTGTAGCAATTCATGAATCATAGTATAGCATCCTGATAGGACACGATTCAATAATTAATATAGTACCAAACCATGAATTGTTTCTGATCAAATCGTGTCACATGAGTTTATGTCACATGAAACACAGTACAACAAATCATGCATCATAGTATAGCAATTCACGAATCATATCAACAATTCATGAATCATAGTATAGCAATTCACGAATCATATCAACAATTCATGAATCATAAGGTGTCAATTCGTGAATCGTAATAAGGTTGATACAAATGTTGCTGTCTATTCCCTGGAGAAGCATTGTACAAAGGTGTGGAGTTGAACATTCTCCAACATTTCAAACCAAACTTACAACTTTCTTCAAAATCATTTCATGCTAATCTTCAACACCCAACTCAACAACTCAAGGTAACAGATGCACAAGCTGAAGCAAATTCACAATACAAAGACAAACTAAGTAAAAATAGAGTTATGTCTAATGAGTATCTATCGTGTTCTTAAAACATCATTAAACAACCCCCGTATCTTCCATGAATCATCCTCCAACCCAACCAAACCCCCGTCTCTTCCATCCTCTTCCTCACCTCTTCAAACTCATCCAAAGAGCTATCATCATTCACACACAACCCAATCATGTCCCTCATCCATATCCCCTTTAGAAAACTCATCACTTTCCCCAACACATCACCCGCCGCACCAATCCTGTCCAACACAGCTTCCGATCTTGACACTATATCCTTCACGGAAGCTTGAATTCGTCAAAATTGTAATAAAAGTGGAAGTCTTTACCGTTCGGATCGATCTTGATGAGGCTGTGAGCTTGGCGAGTGATGAACGGAGCGCGCCGGAAGTTAGGGATTGGAGAGCTTCTAACCCTCAAAATCGGAAACGAGGATTAGACGGGAGAGTGATTTACGGAAGAAAAAAAATCAAAACCGATTGATTTTTGGTTTTTTGAGGACTAATCTGCCCTTCCTTAGTTTTTGAAATCAAAATTCCGTATTTAATGTTTCAATTAATTATATTTAGACCCCTAAATTAATAGTCGTCCGATCTGAATATTTAACGGTTGAGATCTCTTTTTATTTTATAACCAAAAGATACTTTTCACCTGATCCTTACTCTAACTATAGATAACAGATTCTACAACTAAGTCTGCGGTGCAAGTGATAGAGTGTAGTTGTACGCTACTTTAAGTCCTTTACATTGCCAATATTCTAACATAATTCAGTATAAGATTACACTTTTGGTGTAGTTTTGTATCTCAGGTCTAAAAGATGAGTTAGAACAAAAACGCAACAAGAAGGCTGATTTCCAGAACAAAAGATAGCAACTTGACAACAAGGACAGAAGACCACTAGCGCGCGAGCACTATGGCGCGCGAGTGTGGGTCGCGCAGAAGACATCAAAACGGTGACGTCAGCAGAAAGCGAGATATTCGGGACGATGCGTCATCACGCGCTAAAGAATATTTCTAAGTTCGGTTTTTGGAGATTTAATATTTCCTAAGCTGATTCTTAGAGATATAGATGATTCCCTACAAATATCCTTGCCTAATTATTCGTGGAAACCCTAGGAGGCAAGGCTATAAATATAAAACTTCATGGAAATCACACAGGACGCGTACTTAGAGAGCTGAACACGCCGCAGACGGCTCAGAGCAGAACTCCGACGCGCGCAAGCTGTCACGCGAGCCTGACGACGCACTATACAGATTTGTCTTGTTATTTTAGCTGTCTTATAATTATTCTTGAGATGTATTCATTCAGCATGAGTAGCTAAACTCACTGAACTCGGTTTGGATTTTGATCTATGAATAATATGTTTTGAGGTCTTGTTCTTAATTTACATGATTAAGTTTAGTATTATTATTCCGAACTCAATTGCATGATAATTAGGTTAGACAATTAAGTGAAGCCTTGCACCGCAGACTTAGTTGTAAAATCTGTTATCTATAGTTAAACTATCAGAAGTACGTGACTGTGAATGATAGGAGTGACACTAGAATAAGCAATAGCTACCTTGACCGGATTCGTTATTGACTAGACTAGATTGAATAATAATATCATACAGACCTTGACCGGAATGTATGTGTAGGTTATTAAGCTGTGACAGGACCTTAATCTACGTGGACAATTATAATCATGTACCTTTAGTGACGAGGATAAACATAGAATTCATAGTGAAGGATCTGAACCGAGCTCATCTCTAGCATAGTTATTTCATCTTTTATACCTACTCTCTGTGTGTGCGCCAGTTATACTTGCGCAAGCAGTTTTTCTTTTCTTTAAATGTTCTCACGCATAACCCCAATCTTAGTTTGTAGTTGAAAAGAAGATTTCCACCGTTCCTGTGGATTCGACACCCAGCTTGCCAATACTATACTAGTAAGGAGAGTCCGGACAAATTGCAGCACTCAACGACGTGCTCGTCAGCAAGGCTTCGCTTAATTGTCTAACCTAATTATCATGCAGTTGAGCTTGAATAATAATACTAACATAATCATGCAATTAAGAACCAAACCTAAAACATGTTATATATAATCTGAATCCAAACTGAATTCAGTAAGTTAGCTACTCATACTGAATGTATACATCTCAAAACACTGAATTCATAGATTGAATCCAAACCGAGAATTCAGTAAGTTAGCTATTCATGCAAGGCAGCTTGCGCGCACGGCTAAGTCTGAATTCCGCTCTGAGCTGTCTGGTCCCTACTAGTATAGTCTGGTAAGCGGGTCGAATCCACAGGGAACGGTGAGAAGTTAACTTTCGATCTACAACTAAAATTGGGGTTTGTGAGTGAACAAGAAAAAGAAAGAAAACTGTCATGCAAGTGAAACTGGCGCACAAACAGAAAGTAGTCACGCAAGAAGTCTTCGATGCACTCAGAAGAGAACTACGCAGAGACCTAGAGTTTAGAGGGGATGCTGAATTGTCGAGACAGGACAATCAGCTGAATAATAATGTGGACGTACGTGCGCCACCACCTGTCGCGCGCGTACCTACACCACCTGTGGAGCGACGCACCATCAAAGAGATGTCTGCTCCTCAGGCGGTTAATCAGCCATGGTGCATCGTACTGCCCCCAGATGGTCACTTTGAGCTACGAACTCAGCTTGTTCACTACATACCAAAGTTCCATGGTATGGCTAGTGAGAACCCAGTCAAACACGTTAGAGAGTTTGCGGCCATTTGCGAGAACATGAGGAATGGGAACGAGGATCCTGAGTTGCTGAAGTTGAGAGCTTTCCCATTCTCTCTATGTGATTCAGCTCGACAATGCTTAATGGGGCTAGCGCCGGGGTCAATAAGGGCTTGGCCCGAGTTACAATAACGGTTTCTAGATAAGTTTTATCCTGCGGCCAAGGTATCGTTACTACGAAGAGAGCTAGTTGCCCCGAAGCAGTTGCACGGTGAATCATTGTCCGAATATTATGAGCGGTTCAGGGAACTTGAAGCGAACTGCTACAATCATGGACTCCCGCAACATGTGTTGATAGAGAATTTCCTCAACGGACTAACTGAGATGGAACTCAGGTTGTTGAATGCTTGCGCAGGAGGCAACGTGAGGAATATGTATCCAGAGGACGTATGGAAGCTGATAGAAGACACTGCGGACCAAGTTAGATATCAAGTGTCGCTAGAGAACAACCGCACCAGAGCACTGCATCAGGTAGACGTAACCGGAGAGATGAAGCAAAGCGTCGATACTAGAACTTGCGAATTCTGTCACGCCACAGACCACCTGACTGACGCATGCCTGATAGAGTGTAGTTGTACGCTACTTTAAGTCCTTTACATTGCCAATATTCTAACATATTTCAGTATAAGATTACGCTTTTGGTGTAGTTTTGTATCTCAGGTCTAAAAGATGAGTTAGAATGAAAACACAACAAGAAGGCTGATTTCCAGAACAAAAGACAACAAATTAACAAACAAGGACAGAAGACCACTAGCCGCGCGAGCACTATGGCAGGCGCGAGTATGGGTCGCGGCAGAAGACAGCAAAAACGGTGACGTCAGCAGAAAGCGAGATATTCGAACGATGACGTCATCACGCGCTAAAGATATTTCTAAGTTCAGTTTTGGAGATTTAATATTTCCTAAGCTGATTCTTAGAGATATAGATGATTTCCTACAGATATCCTTTGCCTAAATATTCGTGGAAACCCTAGAAGGCAAGGCTATAAATATCAAGCTTGATGGGAATCACAAGAGAGCGATTTTACACACACGCATACTTAGAGAGCAGAACTCCGACGCGCGCGAGCTGCCACGCGAGCCTGACGACGCAGCATACAGATTTGTCTTGTTATTTTAGTTGTCATTTAATTATTCTTGAGATGTATTCATTCAGCATGAGTAGCTAAACTCACTGAACTCGGTTTGGATTTGAATCTATGAATAATATGTTTTGAGGTCTTGTTCTTAATTTGCATGATTAAGTTTAGTATTATTATTCCGAACTCAATTGCATGATAATTAGGTTAGACAATTAAGCGAAGCCTTGCACCGCAGACTTAGTTGTAAAATCTGTTATCTATAGTTAAACTATCAGAGGTACGTGACTGTGAATGATAGGAGTAACACTAGAATAGGCAGTAGCTACCTTGACCGGATTCGTTATTGACTAGACTAGGTTGAGTAATAATATCATACAAACTTTAACCGGAACGTATGTGTAGGTTATTAAGCTGTGACAGGACCTTAATCTACGTGGACAATTATATCACGTACCATTAGTGACCAAGGATAAACATAGAATTCATAGTGAAGAATCTGAACCGGGATCATCTCTTGCATATTTATTTACACCTTTTATACCTGCTTTCTGTGTGTGCGCCAGTTACACTTGCGCAGTAGTTTTCGTTCTTTTAATTATTTACTCACGCACAACCCCAATTCTTAGTTTGTAGATTGAGAAGAGACTTCCACCGTTCCCTGTGGATTCGACACCAGCTTGCCGATACTATACTAGTGAGGAGAGTAGGGATAAATTTGCAGCACTCAACGACGTGCTCGTCAATGCCCCACCCTGTTTGAAGAACACGCAGATGTTAATGCTGTGGGTGGATGGAATAATGGACAAGCTAGGCAAGGACAGCCTAGATTTGGATTGGCTGAGAATGGGTTTAGTTGGAAGAATGAGCAGAACTTTCAGAGACCGCGCGCTGACTGGCGCGCGCAACCTAATGCACCCACTGGCGCGCGACCTTACGCGCCAGCTGCTGCTTATAACCCGCCACATAAATGCGCTGAGGGACCAGTGCAGTACAACCAGCAGCCACCCAAGAAATCACTAGAAGAAATAGTTAGTCAGTTGGCCGAGACAGTGAGAAGGAATGAAGAGCAGAATGATAAAAGGTTTAAACTGATAGAGAACCAGCTCACTCAGATTGCCACCACTGTGAATGAACTGAAGGCTAGTGATGGTAATCTGCCCTCTCAGGTCATCCAGAATCCCAAAGGAAGTATCAACATGGTTCAGATGGACGCGCCAACCAGACAACACTAGCGCGCCAGTTGATACACGCGTCACTGCTGGCGCAGAAGAACAGAGTAAGGAATTGATTGTAGCACCAGTTTTCACAAGCACCAACTCTGATGCGCCAGAACAGAAGGAAGGTATCATGCTGAATGATCTCCAAGCAAGCTTGAAGTTATGCTTAGCTCCAGATTTACCAGAGAAACTTGCTGATCCGGGAACTTTTACTATTCCGTGCTTTATTGGAGACACCCTGGTTAGCGAGTGCATGTTAGACTTAGGAGCATCAGTTAACTTGCTGCCATATTCGCTATATTCAGCATCATCAATGGGACCTCTAGAGCCAACGGACATTGCATTACTACTTGCGGACAACTCACGGACTGAAGCAAAGGGGAAGATAGTAGATGTCTTGACCCATGTCGGCAAACTCAAGTTCCTAGCAGATTTCTATGTAGTTGACATGAACAAGCCGAATACGGAAGCAAGAGAATCAGTGTTGCTGGGCCGACCATTCATGAGGACCGCGCAAGTGTGCATTGATGTCGGGAAAGGTATGGTGACATTACAAGACAAGAAGCACATACTCAGATTAGATGTCATCAACAGAATCAAGTTATCAGAGGAACCATTGGTAAATGATTGGATAAACGAGGCACCAATACCAAGGCATTCTGAGATGATGCGCGCCAGCCAGAAGAATATGCCTTTGGCGCGCCAGAACAATATAAAGAGTAAGCCACCGATAAGAGGCGCAGAGAGCGAAGCCGAGAGCAACACGACACTTGGGAACAGCATAGGAACGCAGATCTGGTGCGCAGGATGATCATGCAGAATAGGGCTGCGCAACTCAGGAACGCGCAAGAGCTAACAGGCGCACAGACTAGCGCATCGTCAAGACATAATACGCGAGACTTCGCGTTTTCTATCTCTTTACCTCCGATCATATTGATTACTCTTATTATTCTGATATTAACCCACTTGAATTTTTGCCATGCAGAAAAGATGATAACACGGAAGGAGGCAAATATTCAAGTGTGGGGGAGGTAAACCGTGCACTATGAGTGCACATTTGCGTCGAGCTAACGACGTTAAACAAAGCACTCGTCGGAAGGTACTCCGACAAACTTAACTTAGATTATTTTCATTTGTTTTGTGTGTGTGTTTAGTTTTAGTTTTAATTTTAGTTTTAGTTTAGGGTTAGTTTTGAGTTTGGGCCCATGTAGTTTTGGGCCATGCATGCATGTGGGCTTTTTGCACTATAAATATGTGATGTGGGGTTCATTTTGTGTCACTCTTCATTTTTCACTTATCTCACTAAACACAAAAACCCAAAGCCACCAAGCCACCACGCAGCCGCCGCACCCCGCGCCGCCGCCGCCACCCAACCCAGAATTTCGAGATTTTTGGTCAGAACGTAGATCTCAGTGCAGGTATTCTACTGTCAAAATTTCAGCTGATTTGGAATAGTTTTAGTGGTTCAATTTTGCAGTAGAAGTTTGAGATCTAGATCTGCGTAGCACTCGCGCGTGACAGGACACGCGCGCCAGTCTGATATTTGTGGGTGTTTTCTTTGCTGCATACAATGTCTATCTGTGTGGATCAATCTGAGAAGTTGGATTTTGAGATAAGATATAGGCTGTACAGTAGGTGCGAGATTTTGCCGACTGTGTTTGTGGATGAGGAGTTTTTGCATGAGATGGGGTTGTATGAGGAGGTACACGCGGCATTCGCCGCAACCGGATGGGCTTCTTTCATGGAACTCAGCTCGGACACAGACGTGGAGGATACACTGGAGTTCCTCGCGTCGTACGAAGGATTAGCAGACCGGATCAGGTACCGCCACAGGGGCGTGTACTACGAGGCCGCGCCATCACAGTTTGGCGCAGTCATGGGACTGGCGCGCATGCCTGGCGCAGAGGTAGATGAACACACGGACCAGGAAGCCTGGACGATTGGACTGACGGCAGCAAGCCGTATGCCGGAGGAAGGAGCCTCGGCACTGAACTGTTAGATCCGAAGATGTTCTATCTTCAGAGGCTCATCTCCCACTCCATCATCGGCCGCTACAATGGATCACAGCGGCCCGGGCTACTTGATATGGAGATCCTCAAGGGTCTCTACTACGGAAAGAAGGTGCGCTACACGCGCTTGATCACCAGCTACTGGGAGGCCGTGAGTATGAAGGGGCCGCTGCTCTGTGGAGGACTGATCACGCACTTCTACGTGCATTACATATGGAGCCTTGGCTGGAAGATCACACGATTGTACGGGCTGAGTATCTGACGCGCCAGAAGATGCGCCTCTACAAAGGAATTAAGGTGCGCGCAGATGGAACTGCCTACTGGAGCTATCGGCGCGGATTGGAGAACTACAGAGTTGCGCCAGTTGCGGCTGCGCCTGAGGTAGTGGCGCAAGAGCCTGTGGCGCCGAGAAGGAGCAGGCGCCGATCAAGCGTGCGCAAGCCGAGTCAGTCAGCGCACAAGCCAGTGGCGCGCAAGTACTAGTTGATCAGCGCTGGGTGTTCAACGCCCAGCGTGTTATGGAATATGCGGCGCCACAGGGTGCCAACCTGGACATGACGCCACCCAGAGGCTGGCGCACTGGAGACCTGATATAGGAAGAGTATGCACTGCAGGATGAAGACCCAATCGAAGAACTCTCCCGGTCGTTTTCTACTTCGTTTTGAACTTTAATGATCGGTGTCTGAATAATTCAGCGGATGTTTTGTATTGCTGTTTTAAAACACATGTTTTTATTCGGTGCTTTAATTTTAATCGGTGTTTTAATTGACTCGGTGGATGGCAATATTACAAATTGTGATTGGTGCAAAATGATTTTAATCGGTGTTTTAATTGACTCGGTGGATGGCAATATTACAAATTGTGATTGGTGCAAAATGATTATATGTGCATGCATTACTATTGCCCTCTTTCCTACTTGTGCATAACGTGAGGACACGTTTTTGTTTAAGTGTGGGGGGGTAGTAGTACACTGAACACATCTCAAGAGGTAATTGCGCGCGAGAAACATTGGCGTGCGTGACCTGTTTGCTTACTCGCGCACCTGAGGTAATTTGTGCTTATATGACATATTCTGAATTTTGATAATTTTTTCGAATTTTGTGTATCTCTTAAGTGGAATAACGAGGGATGTGGAGCTGATAGAAACGTCCTAGAAAAGCAGTCGATCGAACGAAGCTTGAGGATCGGTTGCATGGTTATGAGTATTCGTGGAGGTTGGTACTTCGCGGTCAAAGGAATAAGAGCAAGCTCAGTCACGCAGATGCCGAAGGCGAAACCCTACCAGCGTGACGAGACGGAAAAACAGACCGTCTTCGTGGAAGTTAGTTGCTCAGGAAGGGGCGCGCGGTTGCAAACGCGCGGTCTGACTTACGCGCGACTGATCAGAAGTGAGAGCGGGGCGTGGTTCTATAGCTGCTATCCGAAGGCCATGATTGGAAAATGTTCTGGGGAAGAATCAAGATCCGAACTAGAAAGAAGAATATTCAATTCAATGTTAAAGCTCAAAAGGCCGAAACGATGAAAAGGAGAAATTTGTGCAACAAAGGTTATCAATCTGTCCGAGAAACAAACAGTGAAGCGTCAAAGACGTAAAGCTTAGAAACCCTAAGACGCGGATCAATCACGTACCAGAGAAAGCAAAAACAAGTAACCATGCAAGCGCAACTCAAGTAGAATTCGGTGACCGGTGCTTAAAAAAAAGGATTATCTCCCAATCATACGAATTGATATGCATTCCACAAGAGAGTAACACAAGGTTTGAATTAGTTACTTAAATCAGTTTTTGTGTTGTATGATCACAAGTGCGCAAGTTGTGAGAGCGGCGCAGACGGGTGGCGCAGTAAGTCCAACATTCACGCATGCATTACACGAAAGGTAAGGAAGCCGACTTGTTCAGGGACGAACAAGAGTAAGTGTGGGGGATTTGATAGAGTGTAGTTGTACGCTACTTTAAGTCCTTTACATTGCCAATATTCTAGCATAATTCAGTATAAGATTACACTTTTGGTGTAGTTTTGTATCTCAGGTCTAAAAGATGAGTTAGAACGAAAACGCAACAAGAAGGCTGATTTCCAGAACAAAAGATAGCAACTTGACAACAAGGACAGAAGACCACTAGCGCGCGAGCACTATGGCGCGCGAGTGTGGGTCGCGCAGAAGATAGCAAAACGGTGACGTCAGTAGAAAGCGAGATATTCGGGATGATGACGTCATCACGCGCTAAAGAATATTTCTAAGTTCGGTTTTTGGAGATTTAATATTTCCTAAGCTGATTCTTAGAGACATAGATGATTCCCTACAAATATCCTTGCCTAATTATTCGTGGAAACCCTAGGAGGCAAGGCTATAAATATAAAGCTTCATGGAAATCACACAGGACGCGTACTTAGAGAGCTGAACACGCCGCAGACGGCTCAGAGCAGAACTCCGACGTGCGCAAGCTGTCACGCGAGCCTGACGACGCACTATACAGATTTGTCTTGTTATTTTAGCTGTCTTATAATTATTCTTGAGATGTATTCATTCAGCATGAGTAGCTAAACTCACTGAACTCGGTTTGGATTTTGATCTATGAATAATATGTTTTGAGGTCTTGTTCTTAATTTACATGATTAAGTTTAGTATTATTATTCCGAACTCAATTGCATGATAATTAGGTTAGACAATTAAGCGAAGCCTTGCACCGCAGACTTAGTTGTAAAATCTGTTATCTATAGTTAAACTATCAGAAGTACGTGACTGTGAATGATAGGAGTGACACTAGAATAGGCAATAGCTACCTTGACCGGATTCGTTATTGACTAGACTGGATTGAGTAATAATATCATACAGACCTTGACCGGAATGTATGTGTAGGTTATTAAGCTGTGACAGGACCTTAATCTACGTGGACAATTATATCATGTACCTTTAGTGACCGAGGATAAACTTAGAATTCATAGTGAAGGATCTGAACCGAGCTCATCTCTAGCATAGCTATTTGCATCTTTTATACCTACTCTCTGTGTGTGCGCCAGTTATACTTGCGCAATAGTTTTTCTTTTTCTTTTAAATTGTTCTCACGCATAACCCCAATCTTAGTTTGTAGTTGAAAAGAGATTTCCACCGTTCCCTGTGGATTCGACCCCAGATTGCCAATACTATACTAGTAAGTAGAGTCAGGACAAATTTGCAGCACTCAACGACGTGCTCGTCAGCAAGGCTTCGCTTAATTGTCTAACCTAATTATCATGCAGTTGAGCTTGGAATAATAATACTAAACTAATCATGCAATTAAGAACCAAACCTCAAAACATGTTATTCATAGATCTGAATCCAAACCGAATTCAGTAAGTTAGCTACTCATACTGAATGTATACATCTCAAAACACTGAATTTATAGATCTGAATCCAAACCGAATTCAGTAAGTTAGCTATTCATGCAAGGCAGCTTGCGCGCACGGCTAAGTCTGAATTCCGCTCTGAGCTGTCTGGTCCCTACTAGTATAGTCTTGGTAAGCTGGGGTCGAATCCACAGGGAACGGTGAGAAGTTAACTTTCGATCTACAACTAAAATTGGGGTTTGTGAGTGAACAAGAAAAAGAAAGAAAACTGTCATGCAAGTGAAACTGGCGCACAAACAGAAAGTAGTCACGCAAGAAGTAAATAGATATGCAAGAGATGAGCTCGGTTCAGATTCTTCACTACAAATTTCCTTTTTATCATTGGTTACTAAAGATACATGATATAAAGTGAAACGAGCATGTCGTTGAGTGCTACAAATTTGTCCCGGCTCTCCTACTAGTATAGTCTTGGTAAGCTGGGGTCGAATCCACAGGGAATGGTGAGAAATCTCCTTTGATCTACAACTAAGATTGGGGTTGTGAGTAAACAAGTAAAAGACAGAAAACAGGGGCGTGAGTACACTACTGGCGCACAGAATTAACTACGAGTGTGAAATATAAATATGAGATGAGCTCAAATTAGACTTCTCACTATGAACTTCTATGTTTATCACAGGTTTTTCTAAGGATTTATGACAGATTGTTCATGTAAGCTAAGGTCCGGTAAAGGCTTAATAACTTACACATATATTCGGGTAAAGGTCAATATGATATTACTACCCAACCTAGTCTAATTAATCACGAATCCGGTAAAGGTAGTGACTAACTATTCTAGTGCTACTCCTATCATTCACTGTAACGTACCTCTGATAGTTTAACGATAGATAATAGAGTCTATAATTAGGTCTGCGGGTAAAGGCTTCGCCTAACTATCTAAACTAGTTATCATGCAAGTATGTTTGGATTAATAATACTAAACAGGTCAAACATTAAGAACAAAACCTCAAACATATGATTCATAGATAAAAGTCCAAACTGAATTCAACAAGTTAGCTAGACATGCTGAACATATTCATCTCAATATCTGTATTTAAACAACAAGTAAAAAAACTATAGCCTGATGCGCGCGTCGTCAGTGCGCGTAACAGTCTTGCGCCGGCAGAATTCCGGTCCCTCTTCAATCTACGCCTCTCTATCTCTAAAATTGCACACTTATGATTTCCATGAAGCTTTGTATTTATAGTCTTGCCTCCTAGGGTTTCCCAGAACATTTAGGCAAGATTATCTGTAGGAAATCTTCTTTATCTCTAAAAATCAGCTTAGGAAATACTTGACCTCCAAAAACTGAAATTAGAAATATTCTTTGTGCGTGATGACGTCATCGTTCCGAATATCTCGCTGTCTGCTGACGTCATCATTTTGCTGTCTTCTGCGCGACTAAGACTGGCGTGCCACACTGCTCGCGCGTTTGTTGTCCTTTGGCTCTTGTCAACTTGTTGTCTTTTGCTCCGAAAGTCAGCCTTCTTGTTGCACTTTTATTCTAACTCTTCTTTTCTACCTAAAATACAAAACTACACAAAAAGCGTAATCTTATACATAAATATGTTAGCATACAAGCAGTGTAACGGACTTAAAGTAGCGTACAAAAGCACTCTATCACTTAATCGCCAAATCTAATTATCATACAATTGAGTTCGGAATAATAATACTAAACTTATCATGTAATTAAGAACAACACCTCAAAACATGTTGTTCATAGATCTGAATCCAAACCAAATTCAGTAATTTAGCTACTCATACTGAAAGCATACATCTCAAACATAAATATTGAACAACTGTAATGACAAAACAAATATGAGTGACGCGTCGTCTAGCTCGCGTCGGCAGCTCGCGCTCTGCTCTCTATCTGCGCAGCTGATCTTCTCTCTAAAATCGTCTATGAATGATTTCCATGAAGCTTTGTATTTATAGTCTTGCCTCCTAGGGTTTCTACGAATTATTAGGCAAGAATATCTGTAGGAAATCATCTTCATCTCTAAAAATCAGCTTTGGAAATATTTGATCTCCAAAAACTGAGCTTAGAATATTCTTTGCGCGTGATGACGTCATCATTCCGGATACTTTGCTGTTTGATGACATCATCGTTTTGCTCTGTTGTGCGCGACCCACACTCGCGCGCCATACTGCTAGCGTGCTAGTGGTCTTTTGCTCTTGTTGTCATGTCGTTGTCTTTTGATCCTAGATTCAGCCTTCTTATTGCACTTTTGTTCTAACTCTTCTTTTAAACCTGAGATAGAAAACTACACCAAAAGCGTAATCTTATACTAAAATATGTTAGAGTCTAAGCAGTGTAAAGGTCTTAAACAGCATACAAAAGTGCTCTATCAAATCCCCCACACTTACTCTTGTTCGTCTCTGAACAATCCGGCTTCCTTACCTCTTGTGTAATGTACGCGTGAATGTTGGACTTACAGCGCCACACGTCTGCGCCACTGACGAGCACGTCGTTGAGTGCTGCAAATTTGTCCCGGCTCTCCTACTAGTATAGTCTTGGTAAGCTGGGGTCGAATCCACAGGGGAACGGTGAGAAGTCGCCTTTTTAATCTACAATCTAAAACTGGGGTTGTGAGTAAACAAGTAAAAGACAGAAAACAGGAGCGTGAGTACTCTACTGGCGCGCAGAATTAACTACGAGTGTGAAATATAAATATGAGATGAGCTCAGTTTAGACTTCTCACTATGAACTTCTATGTTTATCACAGGTTTTTCTAAGGATTTATGACAGATTGTTCACGTAAGCTAAGGTTCGGTAAAGGCTTAATAACTTACACATATATTCCGGTAAAGGTCAATATGATATTACTACCCAACCTAGTCTAATCAATCACGAATCCGGTAAAGGTAGTGACTAGCTATTCTAGTGCTGCTCCTATCATTCACTGTAACGTACCTCTGATAGTTTAACGGTAGATAATAGAGTCTATAATTAGGTCTGCGGGTAAAGGCTTCGCCTAACTATCTAAACTAGTTATCATGCAAGTATGTTCGGAGTAATAATACTAAACAGGTCAAACATTAAGAACAAAAGCTCAAAACATATGATTCATAGATAAAAGTCTAAACTGAATTCAACAAGTTAGCTAGACATGCTGAACATATTCATCTCAATATCTGTATTTAAACAACAAGTAAAAAAACTATAGCGTCGTCAGTGCACGTAACAGTCTTGCGCCGGCAGAATTCCGGTCCTTCTTCAGTCTGAGCCTCTCTATATCTAAAATTGCACACTTATGATTTCCATGATGCTTTGTATTTATAGTCTTGCCTTCTAGGGTTTCCCCGAATATTTAGGCAAGAATATCTGTAGGAAATCTTCTTTATCTCTAAAAATCAGCTTAGGAAATACTTGATCTCCAAAAACTTAACTTAGAAATATTCTTTGCACGTGATGACGTCATCATTTCGAATATCTCGCTGTCTGCTGACGTCATCATTTTGCTGTCTTCTGCGCAACTAAGACTGGCGCGCCACACTGCTCGCCCGCTCGTTGTCCGTTGGCTCTTGTCAACTTGTTGTCTTCTGCTCCGAAAGTCAGCGTTCTTGTTACACTTTTATTCTAACTCTTCTTTTCTACCTAAAATACAAAACTACACCAAAAGCGTAATCTTATACTTAAATATGTTAGCATACAAGCAGTGTAACGGACTTAAAGTAGCGTACAAAAGCACTCTATCAGCCACCCTCACTACCTGCGCAAATGTGATTATACAGCACAAAACTGATTTAAGTAACTAATTCAAACTTTGCTTTACCTCTCTCGTGGAATGCATACCAATTCGGATGATTGGGAGATAGCCCTGTTTAAGAACCAGTCACCGGATTCTTCTTGATTTGCAATTGCATGGTTATTCGTATTCGCTTTCTCTGATACGTGATGGATACGCGTCTTAGGGTTTCTGAGCTTTACATCTTTGACGCTCCACTTTTGTTCTCGGCCAGATTGTTACATACTTTGTTTGCATGATTTCTTCTTTTCATTGTTTCGGCCTTTTGAGCTTTAACTTTGAACTGAATACTTTCTGGTCCTGTTATTACTTCTTCCTAGAACGGTTTCCAATCATGGCCTCCGGATAGCAGCTATGGAACCTCGCCCCGCTCTCGCGTCTGTCCAGTCGCGCACAAGTCAAGCCACGCGTTTGCAACCGCGCGCCCCTTCTTGAGCGACTAACTTCAGCGAAGACGGTCTGTTTTCCCGTCTCGTCACGCCATTAGGGTTTCGCCTTCGGCATCTGCGTGACTGAGCTTGCTCTTATCCCTTTGACCGCGAAGTATCAACCTCCACGAATACTCATAACCATACAACCGCTCCTCAAGTTTGGTTCGATTGACTGCTTCTCTAGGACGTTTCTATCAGCTCCACATCCCTCTTTATTCCACTCAAGAGATACACAAAATTCGAAAAAATTAACAAAAATTCAGAATATGTCATATATGCACAAATTACCACAGGTGCGCGAGTAACGCACACAGGTTGCGCACGCCAGTGTAACTCGCGCGCAATTACCTTATGAGATGTCACATTCAGTTTATCTAAACTAAAAAAATGAAAAATTTAACCTAAACTATTCCTAAGATAAATGCATATAAATTTCAAGCTTGAAGATGTGCAAGAAGACACCATACTCCAGCCTACGGGCCGTCCGGCCAAACGACGTGCTAGAAGAGACGCGCAAGAGCTAGAGCCAGTGACAAAGCGACGCGCAGCAAGGGACCGACGCGCAGATTGACAACCTATGCTGAGTTTTCTTTGTTTTACTATTGTTGTTTATTATACAGACTTTGAGATGTTTAATAAAAGCATGTCTAGCTAACTTTCTTTATCAGTTTAGACTTTGAGCGTGAACATTATGTTTTGAGGTTTTGTTCTTAATTGCATGATAAGTTTAGTATTATTATTCCAAGCTCAATTGCATGATAATTAGGTTAGACAATTAAGCGAAGCCTTGCACCGCAAACTTAGTTGTAAAATCTGTTATCTATAGTTAAACTATCAGAAGTACGTGACTGTGAATGATAGGAGTGACACTAGAATAGTCGATAGCTACCTTGACCGGATTCGTGGTTGACTAGACTAGAATTGAATAATAATATCATACGGACCTTGACCGGAATGTATGTGTAGGTTATTAAGCTGTGACAGGACCTTAACCGACATGAACATTATATCATGTATCTTTAGTAACCAATGATAAGCATATGTTCATAAGGATAAGTCTGAGCTGATAGCATCTCATAAATTGTTAAGCAACTTAGTAGTAGTGCATTAGTGTAGTCACGCATGTTTGTTTTCTGTTTTCTGTTTTCTTTCCACTTGCTATTAAACTCCCAATCTTATTATTTACTTTGTAGATAAAAGACGACTTCTCACCGTTCCTTGTGGATTTTACCCCGACTTGCCTAGACTATACTAAGGAGGAGAGAGGGATAAATTTGGAACACTCAATGATGTTCTCGTCAAATTTTGGCGCCGTTGCCGGGGAACGCGAGAGAAGTTTTCTTTTCTTTTTCTTTTAGTATTTAGTTTGTTATTTACTTTCTGTTCTTTTATATGAAAAAAAATCAAAAAAAAATTGTTACTATAAATTTCGCTAATGTTTTTGCTTTGGCATAGAAGTTAGTGGTGAGAACAGCGTGATCGGTAGACGAATGGATAACACACCAAATGCGTCAGCGTGCAATGCCGAGAACTTGTTTGCTAGACTGAACCCCGTAGAATTGGATGCTATCAGAAGGGAGGTTCAGAGAGATTTTGAGCAAAGCATGGCTGATGCGGCATTGAGGAATAAGGTCCAGATTCAAAATAACGTTGATGCTCGCGCGCCACCACCTGTCACGTGCGTACTTGCGCAACCTGTGGCGCGACGCACCATCAAAGAGATGTTTGCTGCTGAGAATGGGTTCAGTTGGAGAACGGATCAGAATTTCGAGAGACCGCGTGCTGACTGGCGCGCGCAACCTTACGCTCCAACTGGCGCACGACCTTTCGCGCCCGCTGATTCATATAACCCACCACACATATGCACAGAAGGATCGGTGCAATACAATCAGCAACAAAGAAGGTCTTTGGAGGACATAGTCGGTCAGCTGGCCGAAACCATACGAAGAAGAGCAAAACGACAAGCATTTTACTTTCATTGAAAATCAGCTGACAGAGATCTTCGCTAGCATAATTGAAATCATGGAGCACAGGAAAGCAAGAAGAACCTCTTCTCAAAACGGGGTCAATACCGAGATACTGACGAGCACGTCGTTGAGTGCTGCAAATTTGTCCCGACTCTCCTTACTAGTATAGTATTGGCAAGCTGGGGTCGAATCCACAGGGAACGGTGGAAGTCTCTTTTCAGTCTACAAACTAAGAATTGGGGTTGTGAGTAAAAAGTGCGAAGAAAAGACAGAAACTGGTGCGCAAGTACCATTGGCGCACAAACAGACAGTAAGTGAAGAAGATGTAATTAACTATGCAAGAGATGATCTCGGTTCAGATTTATCACTATGAATTTCTATGTTTATCCTCGGTCACTAATGATACATGACATGCTGTTCACGTAAGTTAAGGTCCTGTCACAGCTTAATAACCTACACATACATTCCGGTCAAGGTCCGTATGATATTATTATTCAATCTAGTCTAGTCAATAACGAATCCGGTCAAGGTAGTTAATGCCTATTCTAGTGTTACTCCTATCATTCACAGTCACGTACTTCTGATAGTTTAACTATAGATAAAAGATTCTACAACTAAGTGTGCGGTGCAAGGCTTCGCTTAATTGTCTAACCTAATTATCATGCAATTGAGTTCGAAATAATAATACTAAACTTAATCATGTAAATTAAGAACAAAACCTCAAAACATATTATTCATAGATCAAAATCCAAACCGAGTTCAGTGAGTTTAGCTACTCATACTGAATGAATACATCTCAAATATAATTAAATAACAACTAAATAACAAGACAAATCTGTAGTGTAGCGTCGGCAGTCTAGCGTGACAGCTTGCGCGCACGGCCGGATCGGAGTTCTGCTCTGAGCCGTCTGGTCTCTTCTGCGTGCCTCTCGAGATTTCCATAAAGCTTTGTATTTATAGTCCTTGCCTTCTAGGGTTCCACGAATATTTAGGCAAGGATATCTGTAGGAAATCATCTATATCTCTAAAAATCAGCTTAGGAAATATTAAATCTCCAAAAACTGAACTTAGAAATATTCTCGCGCGTGATGACGTCATCGTCCCGAATATCTCGCTATCTGCTGACGTCACCGTTTTGCTGTTTCCTGCGCGACCTTCACTCGCGCGCCATGTTGCTCGCGCGCCAGTGGCCTTTTGTCTGTTGTCGTTGCCTTGTTATCTTTTTGCTCGAGATTCAGCCTCCTTGTTGCGTTTTTGTTCTAACTCTTCTTTAAGACCTGAAATACAAAACTACACCAAAAGCGTAATCTTATACCATAATATGTTAGAATAAAAGCAGTGTAAAGGACATAAAATAGCGTACAACTGCACTCTATCAGATACTTAGGTCAGACAAGGAGACATCAAGTGCGCCAGCTGTCACACGTGCACTGGAAAGCGCGCAACTAGAGGCGCATCCAGTGGATTCAGTAGATTCGGATGAGGAGATTATTGAAGAGCATGCTGAATCGATGCCAGCAGATGAGAGGTACATTGGAGCATTTAATGAATTAATTATTGCTAATGAGCTTGTACCGTTTGATGCACAGGAACCTGTGGTTGCGCTCAAACAACTGATATACCACTCAGATTATGACTACAGGGGTAAGGGGGAGACTCAGCCCAATATCGCCAAGAGTGGTATTAAATATGATCAAAAGTTTGATCGGGACGACCCTTTGGAGCTGAACGAGCCAAGTCGCACGCCAACTGGTGGGCGAGTACACCATGGTTCGAGAGCAGCTCGTGAGCGAGTGCGAACGCGCGCTTTGACTCGCGCGACATCAACAGATTTGAACCTTTTTATTCTAAACTTTTATTCTGGTTTTGATGTCACTAACTCCCAGTTAAGCACAGATTCTAATTATGCACTTGAATATTTGCCATGCAGGAACAAAGCTGATAACAAAAAGGGCAAAAATTCAAGTGTGGGGGAGAACACTGGTGCGCCATAGTCTGCGCAAGGTACTGTCGAGCCAACGACGTTAAACAAAGGCACTTGTCGGGAGGTAACCCGTCACTTTACTTTACACGTTTTAGTTGCATTAGGATTTTTTTTTTTTTTTAGATAACTTAGTTTTTTGCATGCATACAATTTCCTCCTTTACACTTTTCTGAAACGTGGGGACACGTTTTTGTTTAAGTGTGGGGGGAAATTAGGTAGTTTAGTTTAATATTTAGGTTTAATAAAGCTAGCTAGACATGCGTGAATAAACAACGATGATCAGTACATTATGCGCATGAACTCATATCGGACTATTCTTACTCGTTTTTCGTGTCGTCGCAAATATTGTGCTTGTATGAATCATTATTGGACTTTGTGTAAATTTTTCGAATTTTCATAAACCTTTTGAGTTGGAATAACATGGGATGTGGAGTTGATAGAAAGGTTCTAGAGAGGCAGTCAACCGGTCAAAGCTTTGTTTTTCGGTTATATGGTTAAAAAGTGTTCGTGGAGGTTGGTACTTCGCAATCTCGGAAACAAAGAGCAAGCTCAGTCACGCAAGTGCCGAAGGCAAAAATCCCAAAAGCGTGACGAGACGGGAAAACAGACCGTCTTCTCTTCAAAGTTGGCCGTTCAGGAAGGGGCGCGCGGTTGCAAACGCGTGACCTAACTTGCGCACGGTTGATCAGAAGGGAGAGCGGGGCGTTGATTCCATATGCTGCTATCCGAAGGCCATGATTGGAACCGTTCAAGGGAAAAGTAATCCGGACCAGAAAAGTATCAATTCAGAAGTAAAGCTTAAAGAGCCGAACCAATGAAAAGAAACTGGTGCATCACGTCATATTTCAAAACTGTCCGAGAACACATAATAGATCGTCAAAGACGAACTCAGACTCCCAGAATGCGAACTATCACGTACCAGAGAAAGCGAACAAATTTAACCATGTAATTGAACTTCAAAGCGGAGATCGGTGACTAGGTGCCTAAAGAAGAACTACCTCCCAACCATCCGATTAATTTGAATTCCAACAGAAAGGTAAACATGAATTTTTGAAATTATTTGTGCATTATTCAATTCTGGTTTTTTATGAAAACAATATGCGCTGATGTGCGGGTGACGCGTGAGATGGTGCGCGATGAGCAAGTTGCGCATAGGTACTTACGAGATAAGCTTTAGTCCTTAGTTCGCTTGTTCAGGGACGAACAAGAGTAAGTGTGGGGGATTTGATAAGGCACTTTCATATGATATTTTATGTCCTTTACACTATGCTTGTTTGTATATTTTCTCGTATAAGATTACGCTTTTGGTGTAGTTTTGTATTTCAGGAGATTTTATGAGCTAAGGATGAATATGCGTTAAAGATAGATGTTTAGAAGCTTATTTCGCAGCAAGAAACAAAGAAGAAAGAATTGTAAAGGTCCGAGCAGAATGCAGGTGCGCAACCTTGGTCGCTCACAAGCGAGTCGCTCGCTCACAAGTGAGTCGCTCGCCAGTCGGTTGCTCACCAGTCATCCGTGCGCAAGTGCAAGCCAAGTCACGCACCAGAGACGATGTCAGCAAACATGGAGATGACGTCAGCAACGCGCAGAATATATTTTATGCGAGATTTTAGGGATAAACATGGAAATCAAAGATTATCTCTTTCCTATTTTGAACTTAGAAACCCTAGAAGCTTGCATATAAATACCAAGCTTGAAGATGTGCAAGACACCATACTCCAGCCTACGGGCCGTCCGGCCAAACCAAGCTAGAAGAGACGCGCAAGACCAGAGCAGTGACAAAGCAACGCGCAGCAAGGGACCGACGCGCAGATTGACAACCTACGCTGAGTTTTCTTTGTTTCACTATTGTTGTTTATTATACAGACTTTGAGATGTTTAATAAAAGCATGTCTAGCTAACTTGCTTTATCAGTTTAGACTTTGACTTGTGAACATTATGTTTTGAGGTTTTGTTCTTAATTGCATGATAAGTTTAGTATTATTATTCCAAGCTCAATTGCATGATAATTAGGTTAGACAATTAAGCGAAGCCTTGCACCGCAGACTTAGTTGTAGAATCTATTATCTATAGTTAAACTATCAGAAGTACGTGACTGTGAATGATAGGAGTGACACTAGAATAGTCGATAGCTACCTTGACCGATTCGTGGTTGACTAGACTAGAATTGAATAATAATATCATACGGACCTTGACCGGAATGTATGTGTAGGTTATTAAGCTGTGACAGGACCTTAACCTACGTGAACATTATATCATGTATCTTTAGTAACCGATGATAAGCATATGTTCATAAGGATAAGTCTGAGCTGATAGCATCTCATAAATTGTTAAGCAACTTAGTAGTAGTGCGCTAGTGTAGTCACGCGTGTTTGTTTTCTGTTTTCTTTCCACTTCCTATTAAACCCCCAATCTTGTTATTTACTTTGTAGATGAAAGTTAACTTCTCACCGTTCCCTGTGGATTCGTCCCCAGCTTACCAAGACTATACTAGTAGGAGAGCCGAGATAAATTTGCAGCACTCAACGACGTGCTCGTCATACTCCTATCAGGGGGTTTTTGAGATTTGATTGTAATCTAACAACTAAGAGGTTTTACTAATATATCAAAAATCACAATTCAGGGAATCTCGTTAGAACTAGTGATAAGGCATTTTTGTATGCTGTTTTGGGTCCTTCACACAGCTTAGAATTCAAACATTTTTAGTATAAGATTACGCTTTTAGTGTAGTTTTATATCTCAGGTTTATCAGAAGAGTTAGAATAAAAGTGCAACAAGAAGGTTGAATCTCGAAGCAAATGATAACAAAATAACAAGACCGAAAAACTCCGGAGCGCGCGAGTAACAAGTCGCGCGCAAGCTAGGTCGCGCGTCGTAGATGATGACTGACGAGCACGTCGTTGAGTGCTGCAAATTTGTCCCGACTCTCCTTACTAGTATAGTATTGGCAAGCTGGGGTCGAATCCACAGGGAACGGTGGAAGTCTCTTTTCCACTACAAACTAAAGAATTGGGGTTGTGCGTGAGTGAAACAATTAAAAGAAAGAAAAACTGCTGCGCAAGTATAGCTGGCGGACACACAGACAGTAGGTATAAAAGATGCAAATAACTATGCGAGAGATGAGCTCGATTCAGATTCGTCACTATGAATTTCTATGTTTATCCTTGGTCACTAAAGATACATGATATATTGTTCACGTAGGTTAAGGTCCTGTCACAGCCTAATAACCTACACATACATTCCAGTCAAAGTCTGTATGATATTATTACTCAATCTAGTCTAGTCAATAACGATCCGGTCAAGGTAGCTATTGCCTGTTCTAGTGCTACTCCTATCATTCACAGTCACGTACTTCTGGAAGTTTAACTATAGATAACATATCCTACAACTAAGTCTGCGGTGCAAGGCTTCGCTTAATTGTCTAACCTAATTATCATGAAATTGAGTTCGGAATAATAATACTAAACTTAATCATGCAAGTTAAGAATAAGACCTCAAAACATATAATTCATAGATCAAAATCCAAACCGAGTTCAGTGAGTTTAGCTACTCATGCTGATTAAATACATCTCAAGAATAATTATAAGACAACTCAAAATAACAAGACAAATCTATATGGTGCGTCGGCAGGCTCGCGTGACAGCTTGTGCGCGCGATCTCGCCTGAATCCTGTTCTGCGCCGTCAACTCTCTCTAAAATCGCTCTCCTGTGATTTCCATGAAGCTTGATATTTGTATCCTTGCCTTCTAGGGTTTCCACGAATATTTAGGCAAGGATATCTGTAGGAAATCATCTATATCTCTAAAAATCAGCTTAGGAAATCTTTAATCTCCAAAAACCGAACTTAGAAATATTCTGCGCGCGTGATGACGTCATCGCTCCGGATATCTCGCTGTCTGCTGACGTCACCGTTTTTGCTGTCTTCTGCGCGACCCACACTCGCGCGTCATAGTGCTCGCGCGCTAGTGTCTTCTATCCTTTGTTGTCAAGTTCTTGTCTTTTGTTCTGGAATTCAGCCTTCTTGTTGCGTTTTTGTTCTAACTCATCTTTCGAACTTGAGATACAAAACTACACCAAAAGCGTAATCTTATACTAAAATATGTTAGAATATGAGCAATGTAAAGGACTTAAAGTAGCGTACAACTGTGCTCTATCAATGACGTCAGCACACGGAAAGATGATGTCAGTAACGCACAGAATATATTTTATGCAAGATTTTAGGGATAAAGATAGAAATCTAAGATTATCTAACTTATAAATCTAAGACTATCTATTATAGAAATTGAAGATTATCTATATTAGAAATCAAAGATTGTCTCTTTCCTAGTTTGAACTTAGAAACCCTAGATGAAGCATATAAATACAAAGCTAGAGACATGCAGCCATCATCCGCCCTAGAGGCGAGACCACTGTAGAGAGAGAGCCGCCCAAGCCGAAAAAGAGAGATCTGAGCGTGCAAACTTTCGACGCGAGCAAGACGACGCGTCAATCAGATTTGTTGTGTTATTTTAGTTGTTCAACTTTAACTCTTGAGATGTATACATTCAGTATGTCTAGCTAACTTACTGAATTCAGTTTGGATTCAGATCTATGAATAACATGTTTTGAGGTTTTGTACTTAATTGCATGATGAGTTTAATATTATAACTCCAAGCTCAATCACATGATAATTATGTTAGATAAGTAAGCGAAGCCTTGAACCACAGACTTAGTTATATAATCTATTATCTATAGTTAAACTATCAGAGGTACGTGACCGTGAATGATAGGAGTAACGCTATAATAATTAATCACTACTTTGACCGGATTCGTGGTTAATTAGACTAGACCGAGTAATAATATCATACAGACTTTGACCGGAATGTATGTGTAGGTTACTAAGCTTTGACCGGACCTTAACTTACGTGGACATTATATCATATATCTTTAGTAACCGGTGATAAACATAGAATTCATAGTGATAAATCTGAACCGAGCTCATCTCTGTTTTAGTTAACATCTTTATAACTGCTTCTGATCGCGCGCCAGTACTTCTTGCGCAACTATTTTCATTCTTTTACTTGCTTTACTCGCAAAACCCCAGTTTTTGTTGTAGATAAAAGACGACTTCTCACCGTTCCGTGTGGATTCGACCCTTGCTTGCCTAGACTATACTAAGGAGGAGAGAGGGATAAATTTACAGCACTCAGCAACGTGCCGTCAACTAGTAATCACAAACCGGACATGTTTAACCTTGTATATTATAGTTGTCCTAATTAGATAGTCCCGCTAGGGTTGTTACCAAATTCTAGTTCTATCTTCTATTACCCGCTAGAGTCTCAAGAAGATGAAACAATAACCTAATCAAATTACCACAATAACTCCACCGCTAGGCTTTACTGCTATGTCAATTCAATTAGATATCATGCAATTGCTATAAACCTAAGTTCACCGCTAGGCAGAGTTAAGCAAAAAACAATACATGCAATTATAAAAAAGAACAGAATTCACTAGAATAAAACTTGCTATTCAGCAGTCTCATACAACGTTGTAACTCAATTTCCCAAACCGTGGGGAAATTTAGCTACTCACAAAAAACATTGTACCAAAACAAAATACTAAAATTGAGTTAGAAGAGTAATCGATTCAGGAGACTAAAGCTAAAGCTTTATGTCGATTCTCTATCATAAGCTCTGGAAATTCGCAGTCCAAAAAGCTCTCTCCGACTAGGATTGAAACCCTAATCAAAAACTGCTGAAATTTTGAATTGGGTCGGGCCGAGCGAAGCGCGGACCCTTCAGGAATTTAATCCGCGAACCCTTAAGAAGTTTTGGAAATTCAGTAGCGTCCGCGGATTGTTATTCTTCAGCGTCAGCAGCTGACATCATCCAGTCTGCATTTGCTTTTTTTCTTTTTCTTCGTGCTCCGAATTTGTCTAGAATTGCTCCATAAGCGTGTATAATTTCCATTGCACTCCAAGTACGCATGAAACACAAAATATTACGAAAAGGAAATATTTCACCAGTAGAGCATATAAGAACAACGGAAAGCTTTGTTTGGCTTATTTTCGAACTCTTTTCGTGCATGAAAAGTGAAGTTAGAGTAGCATTTGCATGAGTAAACATCATTGAAGCACATTACACTAGCTCTTGTAGGCTTTTAGGTGATCATGATCCCCTGTTTTGCCCTTGTGATTGTCCAACGCGCATCGCATGTTGCATTATATTTCACGTAGGCATATTGTCAAGTTTTAAGTGTGGGGTTGAAAAAATTGTTTGAAAAAAAGAAAACAATCGGAAAAATAGCAAAGAAAAAAATGACCAAAGTTCTTACAAATGCCGAGTGTTAGAAAGGTAAGTTCCCCTCGAAAGTATTCGTAGAACACAAAGAAAACGTGTACACAACCTGCATACTTAATCCGTGACTTTATGCATTTTCATAAACAATCTCGCATGCATGTAAGTCGGACATTTACATTATGCTTTTAAGGGACGGTTATGGTATAACCCTTGTACTTAGTACTTAAGCTACCAGACTTGTGTGTGAATGTTTTGAAAATTTTAATGGTCGAAACTTCTCTTCTTTTATGGTTTACAAGGTGTAGTCTAAAGCTCGAGAATGAGTTTGTAGTCTGAAACTTCACATAGGTGGACGGCGTGACTAATGTTCTTGCGCGAGCAACGTTTATCTTCTTTTTACTTACAAAGGAAATTGAGATTGAATTAAGCCCGATGCATACTAGTTTTGGTGTTGAATGTGTGAATGTGAATTTCCGCATTGAGTTGATTGATTCCCAAGGATTCTGTTGGTGAGCAAGAGGAGTAACTCTGAATTTTTGATGGGTTGCATTGACTATTACTTGGTGAACATATTCTGAATTTTTGTCTATGGATGAATGCGGGTGGGATTTGTGAGTATTCCTTTTCTGAAAACTCTCACGAGACTATAACTCATCCTTTGGGAAAGCTTAAGGGTTTAAAGGCTTGATGCATTTACTAAATGCATCCGTGATTCCTATGACAATTAGTTAGGAGTAATTTAGTTTTACATAAATTTTGCTAGTGACAAAACAGAGTAGGAAATTTCGTATGTGGGGCAGCACGTTTGTCCTCACTTGCATGATTAGGCTTGTTTACTCGCTGCATAGTCTTTAATTTTACTTTTTCGAGACAAACAAGGCTAAAATGTGGGGTATTCGTGTTAATTTCTAGATTACTTAGATATTTTATCGTTTCTTTTTATACCTTCTTGTTATATTTCATGTTAAAACGTTAATCTATGAATGACGGATGGAATAGAAGAAGTTCGAACGAATTCCACTTGATTTGGAGCGAAAACGTGTGAAAATGGAATGGGGCAGCAGTGTGGGACGACCGACCCATTTTGATGAGGAGAAATGAGTTGGACACCATCTGACCGAACCCGTTTCTCGCGCGACTCAAAATTGGCCGAGCAACGAGAATTTGGAAAATGACCGACCCATTTTGACGCCGAGAAATGAGTTAAGCAACATCCGGCTGACCTACTTCTTGCGCGACCCAAATTTTTGTCTGGCGACCATAGGAAAAAGTGGGTCGACCGACACATTTATGGAGGTGCCCGACCCATAGAATTAGTCGTTCAGAAGTTAGTCGAGACACAACGAGGAAAATGAGTCGGGGGACCCAATTTTGAGGCGTTCGATCCATAAAGTGAGTCGGATGAACTGTGCAGATTTCCAAAAATGAAGATTTCACCTTCTAAATTGGGATCTACATAAAAGAAAAACCCTAACCCAGCAACAGACAACTTCATGGATATTTGGGGCGGCTTTGGAGAGTTTTGACGGTAAGGAAACTTGAAGAAGCATCCAGAAATCAGCAACATACATTCTACTCTACATTTTTGTTCTAGTTTTCATTACATTACTTGTTGTTTATCCATTTATTTTCAAAACCAAATATGATCAGTTGTAAACTCACCATGAGTGAATAGTTCTATTCTAATGGGAATCCTCACGGATTTCCTAGGTTTGATTGTAATGCAAAACTGAATTTTTACCATGCAAATGAAGTATTTGTTTGATATGTTTGATAATTTCCCTTTATTTATATCCTGAATTTTAGATGCCTAAGGAAGGAACGAGAGTTGAACTTAAGAGGTTTAGGATTCAAAATTTATTGTTTAGGGTAGTGTTTTGTTTGCGAGAGTGACAAACACACATTTACATAGGTTAACATTATCGTGGGCTTGAATCACCAATCAATAGACCGAAAGGTTGATATTACGGAATACAAGTTCTAAACACGATTCAATAGAGCGAGAGTTTGAGAATCGTACTTAAGTGTTGCATGCATTCTAGAGAAGGAGCGAAAGTCGAATCTAGAATGTGCAACACAATAACCTAAGGAACCTATCATTCATAACTTCATATGCTTGCATTATTTCCATTGCATTGTTATCTCGTAACCTTGGAATGAAGTAGGACTCTTGCTGCGTTTTTATTCATTAAACTTTCAGAAACTTAATCTTAGCTTTCACAGAAATATCTTTCACTCGTAGACTCGCATTAGTGAATTTGGATAGAAAATAACATCTAGGCTTTTCTCATGAGACTCGACCCTAGGTCACGCTGAATACATATAAATTTGTTTGACATCGTGTGATCAGAATAAGTATCACAATACTAGCTTAAAACTGCTCGTCACCTATGAATCTGAAGCTTGTAGCTTGTAAGTTGTTATTTAAAATTAAATAAGGAATTAAAGGACTTATAACATAGGTGTAAGGCTAGGCTGGTGGCCATATACGGTTCACCCAGAAAGAGGGTGTAGAGTACAATGAGATATTCTATTCCGTACTTGAGTTTAAGACAATAAGATTAATATTGTCTTCTGTAGCTAGTTCATATATGAAACTAGAACAAATAGATATTAACACTGCCTTCATGCTTGTAGAACTCAATAAAAGGATCTTCATTCATCAACCAGAAGGATTTGTCGATGCAAGATAACTGAACATGTCTATGTACTTGAGAAATCACTTCATTTAATAAAAAAGAGACTTAGGCAATGATATTTAAAATTTATTCTTTTGTGATTAAGTTAGGGGTTAACAAGAGAGCTTATGATAGTTGCTGCTATTTCTATGATATGAATGGTGTGACTGTATTTATTCTGTGTTATGAAGATGATTTTGATATGAAGGATATGGGAATTGCTAGGAGAATATCCACAATGATGTTCAGAAGGGATAGGAAGAACCCGTGGTTGAAGCTTTACCCGAAACAATATCTTGAGAAGGTGATTTTCAAGTACAATTCCGCAGAAGGGAAATATGTGCAGGTTCCCTTAGCTGCTGCACTTTTCATTTTGAATAAGACTTATAGTGTCCAAAGACTGGAGTGGTGATAAGAATAGAAATAATCAAAAGCGAGGGTAGTTTAGTCATTTGTGAAATGTCTGATTAGTATAAATCTTTGTCAAAGGAACAATAATTGTAATCATGAAAATTAATGAAAACCCTTTCACTTTTCGAGCCCCAATCTCTTTCTCTTCCGATCAACTTCTTCCTCTCCGATCAATCTCCTCCCTCATCTCTTCGATCTCTGCTCTTCTATTTCTAATTCTTATCAACTGGTGCTTTCATTCTCTCCCTTATTTCATTTGTTTCTGCAAATCGATTTTATCGTTCAATGGCGGATGATGCTTGTCTTTCCAAATTGTTCGAAGATTATATCGAACGGACGAATGGAAAACTAGATCAGATTTCTATCAAAGTGTCGCAAATGATTAAGAATAATCAGAAAATGTTAGAGTACTTACAGAATGCATGCGTGAAGAAGCCGATCTCGTTGCCATCAAGGGTACCGGAAGTGCCGGGTACAGCGACATCGTTGTTAGCGACTAGACCAACTTCAACTTCACCAGAGGCAGATGAAGTGGAAGCCACAAAAATTTCTAACTGTAAACTAGTAAGTTCAGATTCTCAGTGGGATGACTTTGCTAGTGAAATGCTTTTGGTTAACTCAGTTAAAGAAGTAGAGCCTCTAGCTTGCGATTGTGGTAAATATCAATTTGTCACCAATGCCAAAAGGATGGAAACGGACACGGTTGAGGATTTCAAATCGTGTTTTTTAATGATGAATAATTTACATGATTTATGGACACAAACTGTTTGACAAAATGTCTATGAGGAGCTGAATTTTTACTTACCACCGCCGAAGCCTCCTGATAGAGCCTCTATTATACTCCAGATGATGGGTTCTAGTACAAAGACAAATAGAGAGACCAATAACAGCCTAGAGAGTATGTCGTGTCTTGAGTTATCGGAAGCTCAGTGTTGTATCCGCGGAACTTTAAGTAACTCTATTAGAGACCCTACATGCATGTCACAATCCGCGAGGTTATGGATCATGAAATTATTATCAGAATTTAGAATAATTGGAGTACTTTGCCAGGTGAAAAAAGAAGTCTCAACTCTGTTTGTTCCTAATGATGTCTGCATTTTCCATACATTGTTGAAGCAAATGTTTCACCCACCTGAGCACCACTCCTTTCTGCACAATCCACACGTGATTAAAGTTGAGGTTGTTTATAAGCTAAGCAATGATAAGCGTGCTCCTTATCTCAGTATTGTTCCTGAGAATCAGGCCAAAAATAGGTTGATGGAGACTATTGCTTCCATAAGTCGATTTATGGTCCTTCGTGACACGCGCTCTGAGAACCAGGGTATCAAGCAATTGGATTCAAGTTTTGCGTTGAATGTTGAGGCATTTTATAGATTCCATGATGATAAGATTGACGAGCACGTCGTTGAGTGCTGCAAATTTGTCCCGACTCTCATACTAGTATAGTATTGGCAAGCTGGGGTCGAATCCACAAGGAACGGTGAGAAGTCGTCTTTTGATCTACAACTAAAACTGGGGTTTGTAAGTGAAAGCAATTAAAAGAAAAGCAAATAGTTGCGCAAGTAGAAATGGCGCACAATTAGAAAACAGTTACCAAAGATGCTAATAGTAACAGGAGAGATGAGCTCGGTTCAGATTCTTCATTATGACTTTCCATGTTTATCATTGGTTACTAAAGATACATGATATGATGTTCACGTAGGTTAAGGTCTGTCACAGCTTAATAACCTACACATACATTCCGTCCAAAGTCCGTATGATATTATTACTCAATCTAGTCTAGTCGAATCCGGTCAAGGTAGCTATCAACTATTCTAATGTTACTCCTATCATTCACAGTCTCGTACTTCTGATAGTTTAACTATAGATAATAGATTCTACAACTAAGTCTGCGGGGCAAGGCTTCGCTTAATTGTCTAACCTAATTATCATGCAACTGAGCTTTGAATAATAATACTAAACTTATCATGCAATTAAGAACAAAACCTCAAAACATGTAATTCATAGATTTGAATCCAAACCGAATTCAGCAAGTTAGCTAGACATGCTCAATGTATACGTCTCAAAAGTTAATATCGAACAACTAAAATAACAAAGCAAATCTGATGGACGCGTCGTCTTGCTCGCGTCGGAAGCTTGCGCGCAGATCTTCCCTCTCAAATTGGGCGGCTCTTCACACACTTATGATTGTCTCCATGCTTTGTATTTATAGCTTGCCTTCTAGGGTTTTCACGAGACAGTAGGCAAGAAAATATAATGGAGATCATCTTTATCTCTAAAAATCAGCCTTGGAAATATTTTATCTCTAAATTCCAGACTTAGAAATATTCTTTGCGCGTGATGACGTCATCGCTTCGAATTTGTCGATGATTGCTGACGTCATCGCTTCCTCTGCTCTGTGTGACCCATACTCACGCGCCACACTACTCACGCGCTCGTTGTCCCTTTGTCACTTTGTTGTCTTTTGTTTCGAGATTCAGCCTTCTTGTTGCACTTTTGTTCTAACTCTTCTAATCAACCTGAGATACAAAACTACACCAAAAGCGTAATCTTATACTGAATATGTTAGAATTATAAGCAATGTAAAGGACCTAACACAGCATACAAAGGTGCTCTATCAAATCCCCCACACTTACTCTTGTTCGTCCCTGAACAATCCGGCGTCCTAAAAAAGCAATCAACCGAACCAAACTTGAGGAGCGGTTGTATGGTTGTGAATAATCGTGGAGGTTGGTACTTCGCGGTCAAAGGATAAAAGAGCAAGCTCAGTCACACAGATGCCGAAGGTGAAACCCTAATGGCGTGACGAGACGGGAAAACAGACCATCTTCGCAGAAGTTAGTTGCTCAGGAAGTGGCGCGCGGTTGCAAATGCACGGCCTGACTTGCGCGTGACTGATCAAAAGCGAGAGCGGGGCGTGGTTCCATAGCTGCTATCCGAAGGCCATGATTGGAAACCGTTCTAGGAAAAATTAAGATCCGGACCAGAAAAGATTCAATTCAAAGTTAAAGCTCAAAAGGCCGAAACAATGAAAAGAAGAAAGTGTGCAATAAAGTATGTATCAAACTGTCCGAGAAACAAAAAGTGAAGCGTCAAAGACGTAAGCTCAGAACCCTAAGGACGCGAATCAATCATGTACCAAAAAAAGCGAACACGAATAACCATACAATTGCAAATCAAGAAGAATTCGGTGATCGGTGCTTAAAGAGGACTATCTCCCAATCATCCGAATTGGTATGCATTCCACAAGAGAGGTAAAACAAAGTTTCAATCAACGAGCGCGCGAGTAGTGTTGCGCGTGAGTATGGGTCGCGCAGAGCAGGGCAAACGATGACGTCAGCAATGAGCAAAATATCCGGAGCGATGACGTCATCACGCGCAAAGAATACTTCTAAGTTCGGTTTTTGGAGATCAAGATATTCCCAAAGTTAATTTTTAGAGATAAAGATGTTTTCCTACAGATTTTCTTGCCTAATTATTCGTGGAAACCCTATGAGGCAAGAGTATAAATACAAAGCTTCAAGGAAATCACAGAGATGATGCGCAGAGGGAGAGGAGCGGCTCAGAGCAAAATTCATACCTAGCTGTGAGAGTTGTGTGCGCGAGCTGCCGACGCATATACATTCAGTATTGCTTGTTACTTTAGTTGTTTAATAATTATTCTTGAGATGTGTACATTCAGTATGTCTAGAATCTTAGTTTTCAAAAAAATCCCTTTCACTCATAGACTTGCATTAGTGAAATTAGATAGAAAATAACATCTAGGCTTTTCTCTTGGGACTCGACCCTAGGTCACCCTAGGGACATATAAATCTGTTTGACAACAGCGTGATAAGAAAAGTATTCACAATACTCGTCCTAAAACCCAAAGTCGCCTTCTTAGGTTAAAAGAGCCTTATGAGTTCGATGAGAGAGCTCGGAATCCTCGAATTCTCGCTTGATAAGCCTAGATGGCCTGCCCCACGTCAAAAGAGTGAAGGCTTGCGAGAATTCCTCGGGAAGAACTCTGAAAGTCTGAGCGAGTGCGTAGTGCGTGTGGGCTGTGGCGCACTGACTAGGGCATAAGTGTAAATAAAAGAAATTGTAGGGAGTTTATTGAAATATGAGAAAGGTGGCTCGCTACACCACAACAAAGCGAAAGAACCCTAAGATGTCAAAGGATTGGCTACTACAATACTAAAGGGCACTGCCTAGACCCAAAACTACGATATAATGGTTTCAGATAAGTTGGATGATAAAATGATGTGGTCTGGTCATCCTATTTATAGTAGCGCAGGGCGATTAGTAACTAACACGCGCATTTAATGGCGCGGATGTTACCTCTTAGCTGGCCTGGTCAAAGAGAGTTGTTGGGAATCCTTTACTCCATGGCTGACTAGCTGTTGGGGCGTCTTCAATGCCCTGCTGACAAGCCATTGGGAATCCTTTACTGTCTTGCTGACTAGGCTTTGCTGGAACAAGGGCTTCATTGAAGGCATTCGCGTGCCTAATGTTAACCCTGCAGGCTTGAGTGGTTTAAGATATAGTGCACATGGTAATCCATTTATAGCTGCACCGAGATCAATCATACAATTACTCACCATAAAATTACCTATCATGCATGGAATTGCAAACATACCAGAACTTGGCATTTTAACGGGTTGTGACCAAATTCGTTTTTCTTTGACTGTGTTGGCAAAGGGGTAGAAAAATTAGGACATAAAAGTTCACCACTGGTATCAACTTCATCTATCTCAGCAGCGTTAGGACGCGCGCTACCATCTGCATGCGTGTTTGTCTGCGCAACACGCTGGGCTGTTGGAGCATCTCTCGTTTCCTCATATGACTTGATCGCACCTACATTTACCCCTCCTTTCGAATTTTGAATTACCTGTGAAGGTAATTTACCATCAGTTTTCTTTAACTCGTTGACGATGGTGACAATATGCGTGAGCTGATTCTCGATCAACTAGAAACGCTTGTCGTTCTGCTCTTCACTTTTTCGGACCATCTCAGCTAACTGCGCCACTATGTCTTCTAATGATATTTTGGGTTGCTGCTTAACTAACCTACCCCATCAGTACGTATGGAGCGGCTAGCGCATAAGGCTGCACGCCAATCGGTGCAAGAGGTTGCGCGTCTGTGTTAACGCGCGTCTTCTGGAAGTTTCGCTTGTTCCTCCAATTGAACCCATTTTATGCTAATCCAAATTTGGGCTGTCGTGGTCAGTTAGGTCTGTTGTTCCAACCCCCAATACATCTGCGTACTCTTCGAACAGGGTTGGACAGCGTCTGTCGTAAGTTCTATAGACTAACAAAACTCGCACAATTTGGGCTCTACGGCCTGTTTGCACATTAGTTTCTACACCATGTCCTTCAGCTATTTATTCTCTCCCGTGACGTCTACTTGGTGCAGGGAGCGTGCACGATTGTTTGCTAGGGATACCTGATATCTAAATTATCGGCCATATCCTCTATCAACATCCATACGTCGTCTGGATACATGTTTTTCATATTTCCCCTACGCATGTGTTCAGTAACCTGAGCTCCATCTTAGTAATTCCATTCATAAAGTTCTCAAACAGAACATGCTGCGCAAGTCCGTGATTGTAGTAGTTCGCCTCTAGTTCCCTAAACTGCTCATAGTACTCGGACAATATTTCCCCAGCTCTCTTCTGAGTAGTGAAACCTTTGCTTCAAAATAGAAATTGTCTAGAAACTTTGCCTGCAACTCGGCCCACGTCCTTATCGATCCGGGTGCTACCCTCATTAACCATTGTCTCGTTGAATCACATAGTGAGAAAGTGAATGCTCTTAGCTTTAGTAATTCTGGATCCTCATTCTCGTTCCTCATGTTCTCGCAAATCGCAATGAAATCTCGGATATGTTTGACCGAATTATTACTAGCCATTCCATGTAACTTAGGTATGTAATGTACTAGTTGGGTCGTTATTTCAAAAAGTCCTTCTGGAGGCAGCACGATGCACCAATGCTGGTTCACCGTGTGAGGGGCAGACATCTGCTTAATGGTGTGTCTACCAAGACGTTGCGTAGGAGCGCGTGCCTTAGGTGGTACCGCACGTGCATATATAACATTCTGAACTTGGACCTCGTTTCTATGAACGACTTCGTTTCTCAATGCTGTTTCTGCCATTCTTTGCCCGAAATCCCCATGAAGCACTCTTCGGATCACAGCTAACTCATCTGGATTCTGTCTAGTAAAAAGATTGTCCGCATTGCGCGCAGACGCGTCTGGCGTGCTATCCATTCTTTTTTCGATCACGCTGTTTTTACCACCATTTTCAATGCAAAATACAAACGGCGAGTAGACTAAACACAACTAAATTGTTTTTGGGATTTTATAAAAGAAAAACTAAAAAATGACTAAAAAGAAATAGAAACTTCTCTAGCGCGTTCTCCAGCAACAGTGCCAAAATTTGACAGAGAGAACAGTGAGTGGTCGAATACACGGAGAACGGTGAGAAAGAGACTTCTTCTGTAGAGAAAAACGATGAATCTTGATATTAGCTTAGACTTATCCTTATGAACATATGCTTATCATCGGTTGGTACTGATCTATGACAATTAGTTTAAGTGAATTAAGGTCCGGTTAGGGCTTAATAATCAACACATATATTCCAGTCAGGGTTTATATGATATTAATGTTCAATCTAGTCTAAACAACCACGAATCCGATCAAGGTATTATAATTTATAATTTTACTGATTAGTTCTCCTTGAAATTTTCGGTATTTCTCTCAATACCCATTCTGCTAAAGTCGATTGCTTTTAGCAAAACTCAAGCAAAATGCAGTGGAAAACATCACCACTTCGAAATCACCAAACAAAACCCAATCAAATGATTTCAAACTTAAAAAAGTTACAAAGATAAATGCCATTTTAAATCTACCAACCATCTTATTTAAATTTTGATTACAAAAGGCTCCAAAACCTAAAACACAGTAAACTACATGCAACAATTAGCTCTCTTTCATTGAAAATTGATAGAGCACAGTTGTACGCTACTTTAAGTCCTTTACACTGCTGATATTCTAACATATTTTAGTATAAGATTACGCTTTTGGTGTAGTTTTGTATCTCAGGTTTAAAAGAAGAGTTAGAATAAAAACGCAACAAGAAGGCTGAATCTCGAGCAAAAAGACAACAAGGTGACAACAAAGGACAGAAGACCACTAGCGCGCGAGCACCATGGCGCGCTAGTGTGAGTCGCGCACAGCAGAACACAACGATGACGTCATCACGCGCTAAAGATATTTCTAAGTTCGGATTTTGGAAATCAAATATTCCCAAAGCTGATTTTTAGAGATAGAGATGATTTCCTACAGATACTCTTGCCTAAATATTCATGGAAACCCTAGGAGGCAAGACTATAAATACAAACTCCATGGAAATCACAAGAGGCACGCAGAGGGGACCGAACGGCACAGAGCATAATTCAGACCTAGCCGTGCGTGCAAGCTACTGACGCGAGCCAGACGACGCGTCACTCAGATTTGTTTTGTCATTATAGTTGTTCAATACTTATGTTTGAGATGTATTCATTCAGTATGAGTAGCTAAACTCACTGAACTCGGTTTGGATTTGAATCTATGAATTATATGTTTTGAGGTCTTGTTCTTAAATTGCATGATAAGTTTAGTATTATTATTCCAAGCTCAAATCGCATGATAATTAGGTTAGACAATTAAGCGAAACCTTGCACCGCAGACTTAGTTGTAGAATCTGTTATCTATAGTTAAACTATCAGAAGTACGTGACTGTGAATGATAGGAGTAACACTAGAATAGGCATTAGCTACCTTGACCGGATTCGTTATTGACTAGACTAGGTTGAGTAATAATATCATACGGACCTTGACCGGAATGTATGTGTAGGTTATTAAGCTGTGACAGGACCTTAACTTACGTGAACAATACATCGTGTATCTTTAGTGACCGAGGATAAACATAGAAATTCATAGTGAAGAATCTGAACCGAGCTCATTCTCTGCATATTTATTAACTTCTTGCGTGACTACTTTCTGATTGTGCGCCAGTTACACTTGCGCTGCAGTTTTTCTTTCTTTTTCTTGTTTTTACTCACAACCCCAATTTTAGTTTGTAGTTAAAAGGAGATTTCTCACCGTTCCCTGTGGATTCGACCCCAGCTTGCCAATACTATACTAGTAGGAGAGTCGGGATAAATTTGCAGCACTCAACGACGTGCTCGTCAAAAATCAAGACCAGAACAAGAAGAACAGAACAAGAAGAACAGAACAAGAAGAACAGAACAAGAAACTGAATGATTAAATTAGCAACTAAGTCTGAGATATTTTTTTAGGACAATCTTTACACAAACTCAACTTCTTCATCTGTTGAACAACACAAGCTCTAGCAATTCCAACACTGGACAACAAACTCTTCTTTAACTTCCTCAGCTTTTTACCAATCTTGATCCTCAACCTAGTGATCCTGATTTTTAATCGGGATGGCTTTGATCGCTTTTCTATTTGTTGCATAGCTTTGTAGATCAGAAACTGGGCTCGTCGGTGGATAAGTTCTTCAGGGTCTTCTGTGTCTATCTTTGAGTATGCATATGGCTTTAAGGACACTTTGGTTGAAGGAGTTGAAGACATGATTGAGGATGGAGAAATTGTAGAGCAGGTTGGGTATTTATAGTTGATGAAATTGGTAAGAAATTTAAAATTAAAAAAATGGTGTCATTGATTGAAGACTCATAAATTCTTTTTGAACACATCTACACACCGAGTTTCAGTGCATACAAAAATATTTTCCCAACACAATATAATGTTATTCATTTTCCTTTTTTTTCCAAATTTTATCATGACCCCTACAAGTATTTTAGTGTCTGATCTGCTGGATATAGAGATGTTTATGGAAGAGATGTAATTAAGAATGAATATCTCTATGAGTTGGGAGACAGGATGAGATTGACAGTGCTGCAAATTCAAGCAAGCATGGATTAGTACGTGATGTTCGAATACACCTAAGTGGTTCCAAGACATGAATGAGACACTAGATCTACACAAAGCTAAAAGTAGATAAAAGAATGATTATCATTAAATAGTTTTTAAGATGTATTATTTGAGTTGTGTGCAGGATGATGCACTTGAGCTCAAGGGAGGAACAATAATTTGATTTTATAATCAAAGGGTGGACATAATATTTCATAATGTTTTATTCTATAGTCTAGATGTGACGTAGCAGATGATAGAAAATAATGACTTACTTTAAGCTAGAAGATAGTTGCACAAGGAGTAACGGTCTAGCGGTCATTCAATCGGTCTCTGGTCTCTTGTCCATTACTTGAGCAACGTGGGAATCAGTGGCGGATCCAGCGACTTTTGTAAGGGGGGTCGAAAATTGTTATGGCATCGGAAAATAACAATTATACATATATTTTAATTATTATTTTTAGATGTATTCTAATTTTACATATTTGAATTTAGAATTTTGATTTTACAATTTTGAAAAAAAACAATATAACAGCCAAAAATTAAGCTGTCGCGAGTCGAACATAGGATTCAAGCCACCAAGCGCATATTACAACCACCACACCATAAAGAAAACATGCCCCAAATTGCAATCAGTTTGATTTATTATAAAGAAACCTTGAATTACAAAAAAACAATAAACGAAGATAGGAAGTTTCGAACCTGAATCTACTAGAACACTGACTGGACTTTTACCACTGCACCACAATTAAGGGTCGGCCGACCCCCCAGGACCCCGTTGGATCCGCCACTGGTGGGAATACATTTAAAAAAACTAGAAGACAGTAAGATAAAAAGATGTAAAATGAATTCGGATATTGAATTCCCTCTGCATGTGCTACACCCTTATAAAGAAGATGTTAGTACTAAAAAGTAAAAATAGACTACATTAAATCATGTGTAAATCTGACTAAAGTAAATTGAAGTCAATAAACATCAAATTGTTAAGAAGAAATGCAGGCTTTGTCCCTCATGTTTACTCAAAACCATTTTGACGCATGAAAAATTGCTTTGTATATTCATTGCTCAATACCAAGATGGACCAAACCCTCCAACAGAAGACAAACGTCATCAAGGCCACAAATTGCTTCTCGTGTTTTAATTACATTCTATATTCTATTTCATTAGCATTAAGGTCACGAATATCAAGTCAATGTCAACTTTAAATTTAGATTATCTCAAAACAAAGAGTAGAGATCAGGGGAAAAGTAACTTTTAGTTGTAAAATGCAAACAGATCATAACCATTAAATTTTTAGATCTGACGGCTATTAATTTAGGGTTAATTTGTAAATATTGAAAGATTTAAATATTGAATTTAATAATTATAATCAATTCAAGGGTAAATTAGTCATAAATTTTTCACATTCAACCTCATCTATTTAGGTAAAATCAGGAGTAGATATCAGCTTCCTAAAATCAAGATTTAGGTAAGATTTGATTCCGATTCAAATTCAACCTCGATTTCACAAATCAACAACCTTAAATCATCCGTCTCACTCCCAGCCGCGATTCCAAAACCCTACTCTTCGTTTGGAATACTCATGTCGGTAATGTTGTATTCGTATAATGATTAGTTACATGCGGCGTCAATTTATCATGTTTATTTATATTTGCAATACCACCGCGAGAATGTGCCCAAAAGATATGAGAATTGAAGTGAACATATATTTTGGGTTAATATTTTGGTTGATATGTTAGATTGATGTTCTGGGTAGCTATAATGTAAATATCAGATATTCGAATCATGTATTTTGGTTCACAATTTGCATACATATGGTCCACGATTTGCATTCATATGATTCATAATTTGAGTCATATGATTCATGAATCATATACTACCATAACGTGAATCTTATATTATTTCGTTATATACGAAAATTATATGATTATTGACTTATCATGATTCTTGAATCATACACGGCTAACCTATGCAAAAATCATGATTCATAATTTGACTTATCATGATTCTTGAATCATACACGGTTAAGTCATGAACCATACTATAATCAAACAGAGTGATATATAAAATATGGTGGATATTGTCCATAAACAGAGTAGTCCATATAATTACATTAATAAGAACTTTGTGACACGTTATTATTCATTATGATCCATAAAAAGAGTATATATGATTCATGAATCTATTAATACATATTCTGAATCACTAATTGAATACTTGAAATTAATAGAAACATAAAAACTGATAATGATGTTTTCGTGTAACATTATGTTTAAAAATAAAACCACACTCGCGTTACAAAATTCTTTATAAAAAAATATCATAACGAATATATTAGTAATACTAAACAAAGCATAATATGAATATGAAATACTGAAATAAATTTATCAAAATATCAATATAAACAAAATCAGATGACGAATTAAGCATTCAAGTTATAAAAACATCTATGATTCATGATTTGCTATAATATGATTCATGAATCAAAGGTACACAATTTATGGATTATACGAACGAATATATCAGTAATACAAAAACAAATCCTAATGAAATACGAAATACTGAATCTATGAAATACAAAATATATTGAAAGAGTCGAGAGTTGCTAACGAATTCAAAAACCATTTCGGTGAAGAAAAACAACCTAACTTATTTGGAAAACCTGTGAAACAAATTTGAATGATTGAAAAACAAAAAATTGAATGTTGATTTCCAATCAAAGAATTGAATGTCAGTTACCTTAAAAAAGGATTGAATTTAATTGATATATTTGAAAATATATTCTAATATATGTTTCCATTATTGCCCTTTTGTGATTTAATATATTAATTAATAAGATTATATTATAACCGTCGGATGTAATTAAATGGATGATCTAGATTTGTTTGCAATTTACAACCAAACTATCACTTTTCATTTGATCCATTCTCCAAAACAAATAATGTTTTCGTCGCATGCATGACTAATGATGTAATGCAAGTGATTTTAAAATGTCTTCATTGTAAGGTTGACAAGTAAAAATATTACGGGTTGTAATTGGGGCATCAATTTTTAGTGTGTACCGAGTGCAATTCCCAAATTTACCCTTTAGACCCAAAGGAAATTAAAAATTAGGGGATGGGTAATTTGTTAAAATAATGGTTTAAATTTACTGCATTTGCCCCTCACTGATTTCTTGATTGGATTAACCTAATATGTAGGGCACGGTATATTCTGATCCATAATCACCTACGATTCGTGCTTGCGTTTTTCCCAAATATTACTTACCATATATTGATGACAAGGTTTTGAAAATTTATAATTCCACAGTTCCCTTTTTATTTGTCCTAGAGGATACAAGACACAGTGATTAATATAGAAAAGGTATAATAATGTATGGTTGAAAATAAATTATTTATTGTTATACTGATAAATTTTAAAAAATTTGTGGCTGTGATTGAAGGAAAGTTTGACGAACTTAAAAAGACACCAAAATGAAAACTGAACAAACATTGAGAGACGGAGGAAGTCAAACCTAACTGTATGTAATGCAAAGTAAAGACACAAGATTTCTTAACCCACTTATAGAACCAACCGTCTTTAACACGGAGAGTTCTCCCGAACCAGCGAAAGTATAATTATCTAAAGAGTTAGTACAACGTACCCAAGAATCTCTCTTGTACGATCTATACTTCAACTCAATTGAATATGCGACCCAATTCCCCTTAAGTGAAGATCCCTCTTGTTTGCTTACACGTCAATCTTCCTAAAGACGTCTCTTGATCCATCTCCCAAATAACCTGAATATATGATCAATCTCCCAAATGATCATCTTGGTCCTCTCCCAGGTAATTCGAATATTAGCCTCTCCTGAGTGCTTTCTTAGCTTTGAGTGTCTATGTTTTCTTCTATTTACGGGGATGCTCTCCTCTCCAACGCTTCATTCCTTTATATAGAGTCAAGAATGAGAAATCGTGTTGAATTTTATTACCGAATCCTAATTTGATAGTAACACCTTGAAAGCTTTTACGAAACATTTTTTTAAATTTCATCCTTATCAATATTTCCTTCTCTTCTCTTAATAATCTTGGATCAATATTTCCTTATCTTTTAGGAAATATATCTTCAATATTCTTATTTCTAATCCATAAAATGTTTTGTAGTAGTGATGATTGCTAAATTTATGGTTTGTAGTAGTGATGATTGCTAAATTAAGCTGATTCATCAATTTTATCTCTCAATTCTTGGAAAATGATTCATTAATTAAAAAGTGTTTTCAAATGATGACTAAAACCAACACTCAAATATTTTGTGTGACATCATTTCAAGCGCCAAATGTTATGTTAATTTTTTTGATACAAGAACAAAGCTGTGAAAGGGCTTAAACCCGAATACAACAACCCAGGAGTCTGGGACAACTATTCAGGCTGCTAAAACACACATTTTTGTGTAGGGGATGTTTAGCCATGAAATCTGCCATAGCATTAGCCTCACGCCTTATAGCAATCAACGACCAGTTATTGTTTGATTGAAGAAGCTTAGAACATTCTAAATGTCAGTCATCCTGTACAGCGGTTCCATGTTGGCTAAACATCACACAATCATAAACTGTTACACTGTCTACTTCAATAATAACATCAATTAACTTAAGAGCAACCAACATCTGTAAACCCAAAAAGAGAGCCTTTCCTTCAGCATTAAATGCGTTCGGTCAGTTATTAATCTTTTGCATATTTAAATGCATAAAGAAGTCCTTCCCAGTTCCGAACAACGCACCTCTGAGAGGGGAACTTGGCAAAAAGTAGCATCCACATTTAGTTTCAGCTTACAAGCCGGAGGCTTAATCCACTTGAGTGAGCATGCTTGATAGATACTGAAAAAAGAGAAGAAACATTACTTTTACACCGAGCTTTAAGAAAACTTTAAATTTTGAAAGTGCAGCTTCCGGGCTCATAGCATCTTTTCCGTGCAAGACAGTATTGCGATTATACCATATTAACCAGGCAGTCACCAGAAATAATATAAACTTTTCAACATCAAGCTGTTGGAACCAACAAAATAACCAGTTAGCAGCACATGCAAATCTTTGAACTAACATATCGTCTTCTAAACCTAACAGGTTCCACAAAGCGACCGACCACCAACAATAAAAAACACATGATTAAAATCCTCTACACCTTTACCGCTCATGTTGCATTCAGAGCGTGAATTCTTCTAATCAGAAGCTTTTTTGCAAATGGAAAGCCATTATAGAACAATCTCCATCCAAATAATTTAACTTTAGCCGAAACATTTAGTTTCCAAAAGTTTTTCCAGAAGTTGATCACGTCTTATTGGTCAGAACTAGTGGCGGAACCAGGACGAAATATTCGTCGGGGCTCAAAAGCTTAGGAGGTACGAGCTATCTGCAAATAATTTTAGCGGGGGCTCAAATAATTTTTTTAGCGGGGGCTCAAATAATTTTTTTAGCCGGGGCTCTAATAATTTTTTCAGCCGGGGCTCAAATAATTACTTTACCCGGGGCTCCAAATCGAATTATGATAAATTATACCTGGTAAAAAAAAAAATTCCTCGCCGGGGCTCCAGCCCCCTCCGCCCCCCTAGTTCCGCCACTGGTCAGAACTACTAGCAACAGAAGTATCATGCAATCTATTTTGATCTCTTAGAAATTTGTAAGCTGAGCTTACAATATTTGAGCCATCAGTTACAACCTTTCATCTGTATCTCCCCACCACCTCATCAAAATGGAATCCATCTCTGACATAGGTAACTGTTTTGACTATACGCCTCCAGAATGGAGATGGTCTATAGCCCATCAAAGCTGCATGCAAACAAATCAGACTGTTTAAACAACGAGCTGTCAACAATTTAGACACAAAAAATCAGGGTTTCTCAGAATACGAGCGATCTGTTTTTGTTAAAAGTGCCAGATTGGTTAACTTGAGATCCCTCATATTCAATCACCCCCTATCCTTTTCCATACACAAAATTTCTTTTTATTATCATCTTTAGACCACCAGAATCTATAGCTATGCGACATCATAGAATTGATCACCTTGTCAGGGACCAAATAACACGACATGATGTACTGCAGAATAGCTAACAAGACTGCTTTGATCATAACTTCCTTACCACCCATTGACAGCTTACCTGAAGTCCAACTTGTAACTTTATTCCGCATCTTGTCTGCTATATTCATGAAACTAGTTGATCTTTTCCTGTGTAAGGTCAATGGAAATCCAAGATATTTAGAAATGCTATAGCTAACGTTGACATTCAGAATATCTTGTATCTGATTTTGCACATTGACAATTCTTACTGAACACAATTTCTGATTTATCATAATTAACTTTTTGCCCCGAGAGAAATTCATACCTTGAGAGAATTTCCTTGATATTACTCGCCACCCTATCCTCAATCTTAAAAAAGAAAATGCATTCATCCGCAATGAATAGATGAGATACAAATGGAGCATTCCTGCAAATTAAAATACCAGAGATCAGATGCCGACGCACAAAAGATTTCATTTGGTTACCAAGCCACTCAGCTCATAAGGTGAACGAATATGGTGAGATGGGGATCACCTTGTCTTAAGCCTCTAGAGGGATAAAAACAATCAGACAATTTCCCATTAGTCCTTAGTCTATATGAAACTGAGTTAGTGAGAAGCATTATTTTCCTAACCCACTGCTCACTGAAACCCAACTTATCCATCATTTTTTCTAAGAACAACCAGTCCATTCTATCATAAGCCTTTGACATATCTAATTTAAGATATGCATAACTTGATTTTCTTTGAGAAGACTTAGAGATAAAATGAGTTAATTCATGAGAATAATAAAATTGTCTGATATTAAGCGACCTTTAACAAAAGCTGATTGTTCCGGCGAAATGATTTCCCCTAGCATACCTTGTAACCAGTTTGCTAATGCCTTTGAGATCACTTTTGACAGCACCCCACACAAGCTGATAGGGCAGAAATCCTGCATCATACATGCCTCTTTAGTCTTGGGCAAGTGAATAATCACGGTTTCATTATATCTGGGATCCAACTCCCCTCTGTTCAGAAAGTCTAACGCTGCTTTAATTGGCTGCTGCTTTATTTGCAAAGAAAGAAGAGGGATGGCAATATTTTACGTTCATTGGAAATTTGTTTGATAATTATCTTAAATGTAAGTATTGAATTTGTCACTTTTGTGCATTAACAAACTATCTAGTTAATGTTTTTTACATGGCGTTGTTCTCAACTTAATTACCTCCTATAAGTTTTTCGTCTAATGAGAATGACTGATTTGTTTTGGTGACTGGAGTTGTGAGGAGTGTCAAGCTTATTAAAGAGCGTCATATGGGAGGCTGTGTTGGGAGTAATGCTTCGGATGGTGCAAGCTTTGTTTGAGATGCCCTAGATTCAACTTTGTGTACCTTGTTATTGGTGCAATATATCGAGTGTTTGAGATTGAAGTGTTTTTGTTTAATTTGGCTAGAGGTTTTTATTTACAGTTTGAAAATGAAATATGTTCAAGTTGTCTAATTATGAATAAATTTAAATTTTTTACACACTAAATGTGCAACAGCTATTATAAAATATAGCTATAATATGCGACTATATAACATGTTTTGTGTTAGTTGCATAAGTGGCTTGCGACAGGTTATACAATTTACATTATATGACTCTAATTGGATCATGTAAGTAGGCATACGATTTACTTAAGCACTATGCGACTACATTCGTGTAAGCGTATTTCTGGTGTAGTGTACAGAGGTAACTTTTTAAAAAGAAAACCCCTTTCATTCAACTGTCTTGAATATTTTAATATATTCTCAGGAGTCATGAAAGATTTTTATGGATTTTTGTCCTCGACATGTCAGATAATTGGTGCATACATCTTTATTTAGACGTTTAAATTTGGCTCAAGGCCACAAAAAACTAGAGTCAACCCGAAGCCTAATCAAGCCCGACCTTATCATATAATCGAAAACCATAGCAAGCCCAGCCCTATATTGAACATTATGGATTTATGCTTAGTTCCGAAGCTTTAGGCCCATCCCACCGGCTCGACATGCAAAAGCCCGAGCAAACCCACTATCCATTATTTATATTCCAAAATTAGTATCCATTATAAATATTTAAAGTACTAATATAACATCTTATAATAATTATTGTCCAAATTCGAGTTCGGTTCTTGGTTTTGATTAATATGATGGTTGAGTTAAATTAAATTTGAATTGAAATAAAAAGTTGAATTAAAAATACACGGGCGATTGAGAATGACAGATATCAATAAAATCATTTTAAAATCGTTACTATAATTTTGACGACTATTTTGATTCTAAACCTCATCTATTAAATTATTAATAATCAAGGATTAAAATTGTGGCTCACAGTTTCACAAAATGTAGACGTTCATATTGATATTTTCCGTAGTGGGATATATATAAAATTATGAATAAAGAGATAACTTCAAATAGTCATGTTAAAGTAGTAGGGTCAAGATCTAAAGAAACAAATAATTTATGTGAGATGGTGAGACGTAATCTGAACCGTTGATTTAGATTAATTTTGCGATCGAGATTAATTTGATTTTTAAATTAAATTTTAAATAAATTTGCAAAAACCAAGAGACGATTGGAGATTGACGGTTATCCATGTTAACCATTGAATTGATAAAAATCAATAATCGAGATGATGTCATTCCGTCTCGCTTAAACTTGTCCTCCTAAATACTTGTTCATAAGTAGTATGCCTTAGTTAGTGATATTCTACTCCCCTTGAGTTTCCAGATAAGATAAAGTTCTCTTGAGAAAAAGATACAATAATGTCTTTTGCTGGCCTGCTTCTTTTCCATATACTTTTCTAGTATCAAAACTCTGCCATACAATTGAACATCCCCTAATTTTGTCGAAGAGGCTTCACTTTGCCGTCCATTGCAGCACCAACACCAGCAGCACCAACAACCATGTGGTCGTCCGAAGATCAGCCAACTATAAAGACTGTTTTTGGGATTATGATTACATTATGAACTCAATGCAATACATCTATAATGTTAGTAACTGATAAATTAATTGACAAAAATATACGATTTCAATCTACTAACCGTTTTTGATCAATTGTGTGCAGAATGTTGAATTTAAAATGGAGACAGAGAAGTTGGTGCAACAAGTTGGAGTTATGTTGATGAATGAAGTGGAGCTAATAAACCAATTTGAAATGGTTGATGATCTTCAAAGGCTTGGATTGGCTTATCATTTTTGGAAGGAGATCGAAACTACACTAGATATGATCTATTTTACTTACTACGACCATGCAGCTGAAAAGTACTGGACTGTGAAAGATCTACGTACGACTACTTTAGCTTTTTCCGACTTCTCAGACAGCATGTTTATGCCTTACCAACTGCAGTTTAATAAGGATGAAGTTAAACACTTGCCAGAATCTGATAAGTCTAGTGAAGAAGTGATGTGGGCTAATTAGTTGGTTTTGGGCTATTATCTAAATTAGGGTTTCTTTTATGTTTAGGGTTTCATTTATTTTCTTATTTAAGCAAATTGTACTTCCTTTTGTCAGACGGCTTATGATGAATGAAAATTAGGGTTTCCCTTTTGTCGTCAAGTTTCGCGATTTCGGTTGAAATCAAGACTCTTGCTATCAATTTCTCTTGTTAATTTATGGAATTAACGAGTTATTGATATTTATCGTTCCTTCCCGTCACGCGCTGCATCAGTTTGGTATCAGTTTCCAGCCGATCCTAGGAGTGTGTCACATCACCATCAACCGAGACTTGACGCTGAGTCGGCACAGGATGTAGCTAAAATACTACCAAATCAATCGGGTATGCGAAGACAGTTGGAACACCCCTTAACCTTTGATGGTCCTAAAATTATTTTTGCTCTGAGTCCAGATTTGTATCGATTTCAAGGCAACCTGCAATTATGCCACCTCGAGCACAAAGGAGAGTTGCCGCTCAATCGGCAGCCCTGGATGATGCTGAGCCTTGGAGAGTTAATGCTAAAAGAAGTCAGATCGAACGTCTGAACAAAAGATTGTACGAGTTCATTATGATGCGTGGTGTTGTAGCTGTCACTAAGGAAAATCCTATCGAATTTTTAGTGAAATCCTCCTCGGACCGGAGAGCTCGATGTGCGAGTTAAGTCCTTAAGGAGGATGTTTCAGATTTCGATAATGATTTCAAGGTTGATTCTCATGAACGCACGCCCTATGATATTCGTAGTCTTTATTTCTTCAGATCATGATCTTAGACGAACCGGCCTGTGATTCGAGGACGAATCTTTTCGACATGGAGAGAATGATGTGGGCTAATTAGTTGGTTTTGGGCTACTATCTAAATTAGGGTTTCTTTTATGTTTAGGGTTTCATTTATTTTCTTATTTAAGCAAATTGTACCTCCTTTTGTCAGACGGCTTATGATGAATGAAAATTAGGGTTTCCCTTTTGTCGTCAAGTTTCGCGATTTCGGTTGAAATCAAGACTCTTGCTATCAATTTCTCTTGTTAATTTATGGAATTAGCGAGTTATTGATATTTATCGTTCCTTCCCGTCACGCGCTGCATCAAGAAGCTCTAAAGCTGCTGGAAACGGAAGCAAGAGATAACTGCAAGTTAAGCAATATATCAACTGCATCATTTCAGTGTGTTAAGTGGTCGCGACATGAAATCATGCTCATCAAAGTATTGCTATCTCGGTGCCCTAATATCAAATCTTTTAAGATAACCCCATACACCAGTGAGCGTACAGAGGAGGGTGCTAAAAACCATATTTCTAAGGAGTTTGAAGGGCTCCCCAACATGGATAAACTAGTCTATTTGTGTCCAAATAATGGACCATAGCTCTCGTTAACAACTCCATTGTTTTTGAATTGTGGCACATGTTAAGCTGTCAGTATAACAGAGAAAAGCTCGATTGTTGTTTTTGCAATTTTTGATCAGATAGACCTGTTGCCTGTTCAAGGTGGTCACCTTAATAAAATTGATGCATCATGTAGCTTGCTCTAGTGACATAGTTTCATCTTTTACCTGATTGGCTCACTTGTTTCGGGGGTGTGCATATATTGTGAATTTTTGATAAGCTAGCGATACCTGGCCATAGAGAGTTATGTACTTATGTTTCACATCTTTACAGTGGCTCGATATCCAATAATAACTTTCGTATTTTATCAGTCTTTAACTGCGGCATTCCCAATTTTGTGGAGTCGGGGTGGGTGACTCTGGCAAACTGTGACACATGAGATTAAGTGATGTTAAAGTGAGTTTATATAAACATAAATTCATATTTAAGTAATGGACATGGACCAAAAATGACAATTAAATATAGAGTTTTGCCAGAAATTATTCATATCTTTGAACTTATTCGAAAATTACATTTATATTTTTCATTAAATCTCTTCTATTTCAAAACACAAGCCATTTCATCCTAATTATTCATTAAGTTACCACAAGGTATGTACACGCCAATATACAGTACAGATATTTTAATGTTTTTCCAAACTTCTTAGAAATCATTAAAACAATGTTTATTGTCTCAATTTCCTCCTGATTTCATCCTTTTGTAAATAATTTAGAACTGTTAATTTGAAAAACTATTTTTAAAACTATTTCCACTGAGGAATGAACCTTTTTTCAACTCGT
>QZGG01001766.1:0-54424 GCA_006409495.1 Sedum album
TAAAGAACCTAGTCAGTTAATAATCACACTAATTCAGACAAGAACCTGTGCAATCTAACTCATAAATTAATCAAGAAAGTGCAAGAAAGGAAGCAAACACACCGATTTGTTTGACCGAGGTTCTTCTAGGTCATATAAACCTAGCGTACATCCCCGTTGAGCTCAGTGAGGCTCTTGTGCACTATAACCCGCCGTGAAAACACCGACGAACCAAATCCAGATTACAATAGTCACAGACCCTCAGATCTTGCCAAGATATCACTCAAATCTCACAATGCAAGGAAAGGCTCAACACATGAGCGTTGATGACCTCAACCGGCCAACAACTTACAAAACTGAGATCTACCTCTCAACCTGTCCTATTCTACACTGAGATGAGCCGACGAGAAGTGGTCTCGCCGGAGGATGAAAACGCCTTTCTGGATCTGCCGCACCGAACGAGAACTCGAGAGATTGCAATCTACTGAAACCCTAGTGTAGAGAAGCTTATATACCCATGTAATCCACCGTTAGATCAACTCCAGAATCAATGGCTGAGATCAATCGGTCTCCTGCCAATTCACGTGACCCCTTCACGCAGATTGGATGACTTGAACCAGCTGGCGCTGAGCTGGCGCTGAGTTGGCTACTGGGCTGGGCTTTTAAGTGGGCTGCTCCATCTTCAGTAACGTTGGTCGTACAGGTACATATGTCAAATATAGTAGTTTTGTGCATGCCTCTATGCATAAAACAGCCATTATATTTTGTTTTGCGCCAACTGACTGTTATTTTACTTTACAGTGACCAGTGAGTATTTTTTATTGCTCAAAATAAGTCCCTCTAATGTGACTAATGTAGATCGTTTAGGGTGAAGGAGGCTCTGACCTCTGACCTCTGACCTCTTTCTAAAACCTCTTTTGAACATATCTGCTTGGGGTGGAGGAGGCTCCCCTCCTCTCGGGGAGGCGGTCTGTCCTCCTCCGCCCAGGGCTGTGTTGCTTTTCTTGTGCTTGTTCATGATTTCCCTTTTCCTTTCCCTTTCCCTTTCGTAATGTCTTTTCCCTTTCAATAATTCCTCTAGCGTCTATGCTAGTTTTCCTCTAGCCTTGTGCTAGTTTTCCTGTCAAGCCATGGTGCTTGTCGTTCGGAGGTGGTCCGAGGGCGTGGTCTTCTGTGGTTCCGGGTGGTCGATCACTGACTGGCTGGTTGACGCCATTTGCCGGGTTGCAAGGCTTGGTCATCAATCGAAGCCTTTGTGCTTTCATCGGCCAGGCGGGGGCAGAACACTGGACGGGGTCGCGGAGGCGGACGTGCGTCGGATGGACTGTGCTGGGATGTCGACGGGAGGACGGACTGGGTCTTAGAATCGCCGGAACGCTTGACGGGTGCAGCATCGGGGGCTCGGCGGCGTGGGATGGATCGCGTGAGGTGGCTCGGGCTTGTTGCTTGGCGTCGGATGGCTCGGAGTGAGGTGGATCTGGGTGGGATGGCTCGGCGTGAGGTGGATCTGGGTGGGATGGCTCGGAGTGAGGTGGCTCGGCGGCGGGTGGGTTGGATCGGCGTTGGGTGGCTCGGCGGAGTGGGAGAGATCGGCGTCGGGTGGGATGGATCGGCTTCGGGTGGCTCGGCGTGTGGCGGCGTGAGGTGGTTCGGCGGAGTTGATGGATTCGGCGGCGGCGTGAGAGTGGCGTGCTAGGGTTTCCTCACTCTTTGGGCTTTGGGGCTGGAATGGGCCTGGTGGAATGGGCCTGGTTGGTTGTGTCCCTGGGTCTTGTTGTCCCTTGCCTTGTCCCTGGTTGTTTGTGTCCCTGCTCTTTGCTTTTTCTGGTCTCTGAGCCTTGAGGTCCTCTCGGTTTTGATATCTTGGCTGTTGTGGCGGGTCTTCTCGAGTTCGGTGGGTTATGGATTTTGGTGAGTTTCGTTGGGATGGTGCCGATCGCGGCCTGCTCTTCAATCGTCATGAATGAGACTTCCTCGATGTAGAAATGTCTTTGTGTTTTGTCCCTTCGGTTTGCTTCATTTGCTCGCATTGTAATATCTTTATCTATGAAACAATCTCACCTTGAATCAAAAAAAAAAATGTGACTAATGTATCAACTGTTATGCTTTTTTCACATATAACGATGGGGGAGAGCTGTTAGTTTTTTTTGTTGGTGTGCTTTCATTCAGACTTGTTTTACTGCTGCATTCTCTATGCACTTCTGTGTGAACCTGGGAAGCAGGGATTCGTCACTTGGTCCGCGAGTCGCGCACTCCGTGCGTCGCAGTGCGCGGTGGTGCGGCAGTGCTCGGGAGTGCGCCACCATCGCCGAGTATCGTCCGGCCAGGGTTGTTGAGTCGGCGACTCGTGTTGAGGAAGACGTCCGCCAGTCGCCTGCTGTTGAGGAAGACGTCCGCCATTCGCCTGCTGTTGAGGAAGACGTCCGCCAGTCGCCTGCTGCACTCCGCCGTCCGTCATCTCATCTCAGATCTATCCGCCTGATTGAAGATCCGCCAGATTTGTAATCAATTGTAATTAGCAATCAATTGTAATTTTGTAAACTAGCTAGTTAGATTTGTATTTTTTTTAAGGACTGCTTTCCTCATTTTGAACTTTTCATTTTAAATATGAAAGTAATGATTTGTGGTATAATAATTTAAATTCTGCTATGGTATTAATAAAATTTCAATATAAAATTTCAATATATATATTTTAAATATTTAATTATTTGCCGAATCCCGCCGCACCCGTATCCCCATTTTTGAAAATTTGCCGAATCCACGAATCCCCGCACCACGCATCCCCGCACCCGCACCCGCACCCATGCTTCCCAGGTGTGAACAGATGAACGAGTATATCAATGTGCAATTGGATACATCTTACTCGTAATATTCTTCAGCTGATTCCAGACTATGATTTTGATTTTTGGGGTGATCTAACTCTATGGTTGCTATCAGGTGGGCATTCCTCCTGACCGAGAACACTATATCCATCGCCTTGGGCGAACTGGGCGTGAAGGGAAAGATGGAGAAGGCATCATGCTGCTTGCGCCATGGGAAGAATATTTTATGAACGAAATACGGGACTTGCCGGTAGAAAAATGCCTGTTACCACCTCTGGACCCGGACATGAATAGGAAGGTGAGTGACCTATATTCAAGCCACTCTAAAAGACTTCATTAGAGATTTATTGTGTTGGGTTTTGTTTTCTTAACTCAACTATCTATCTCCTCACAGTTGGAGGAGTCTATGTCAAAAATAGATCGCAGTGTAAAAGAATCGGCATATCATGCTTGGCTGGGATACTACAATTCTATACGAGAAATAAGCAGGGATAAAACCACGCTTGCTGAGCTAGCCAATCAATTCAGTCAATCCATCGGATTGCAAAATGCTCCAACACTTTTCAGGAAAACAGCACTCAAAATGGGTTTAAAGGATATCCCTGGCATAAAGATTCGGAAATGAGTGGCATTTATATACCTTATGGGGATTTCAATAGGAGTTCTAACATTTTCTTTGCTCCGTCTAAAATTATTGACTCAATCGTTGGGTGAAGAAGTTTATTTCCACAGGAAAGTTGATGTGAAGCCCTACGAAACCTGCTCATCAAGGCTTGTTTGACTGAACAAGCAGATTCATTAATAAATTGGATAAGGGTGCAGGCTTTGTTCTCTTCCTCTGCCCCCACTGAGATGAATCACTCTGAGATGGATCATATATTTACAGAAGCTGACTTCTGGTTTTATTTGCGGAACTACTTTGTCTTCAAGGTTGTCTAACCTAACCTTGTCCCATATAGTTGCTATTTGAGCAAAATAGCAAATGTTGTTGTACAAATGAAACATCAAAATAGAAAAGCTAATAAAACCTCTGTTTTTATTCCCTGAAAGCAAGCTTTATTTCATTGTTCTATTCCCAGACAGAGGAACATTTTTATGTTTTATTTAGTCAAACATAAGTTTCATTCACAAACATAAGTCTCTTAGCCAGGTTCTTTTAATCAAAAAAAAAAGTTTCATTCACAAACATCCTCAAATGGAACTTCTCCGACACACCTCTTGGGCAAAACTCCACCTTATAATTAGTTCCACCCTGACAAGTAAATGTACTTGTTGGATCATCTTGCGGATAGCTATAAGCATCAGGGCACCTCTGCTTGAAAAACCGAGAGTAATCGGTCGGTCCACATTGTATATTGTTACAACAATATTCCGGAGTTTTGAAAACCTGACATGGGTTCAAACACCCTTGTGTAGTTCTCAACGCTCCTGGACACTGCCCGTTGATATCCGCCGTGCATTTGATCGAACGACACTTTCCTCCGAAGTTATTTGTGGGTGTGAAAATCATAGGAATGTTAAAACCATCAACTAAGGATATGTCAAAAAAGTCCAAATTGTTAAACTGGTTGAGGGCATACTCAGCTAAGGTATTGGGTGGATTACCCCAACCTTGGCAGTTTAAAAGACCGCCACAGTCTCCGGTTTGACATCTTCCACGGCCACTACCGTCGAAAGTACAACCGGTTCTGCCCCATATGCGTGCCATTTTTGTGTCTGCAGGGACGTTGAGGGTCCATGTTTGACCAGGTCCTAAAGCTCGACCACCGCCGGGGGATGCAGCTGCCCATACAGTGAAACTACAAGTGTTTTGGATCAAAAATGTAGCTGCATGGGTTGAGATGAAAAGAGTGGTGCTACTACAGAAGAGCAGTAAAAGGGAAAGAAGCAAAGAGATATCAAGTCTTCTTGTAGACATGGCTAATGATTTTATGTTTCAAGATGTGTGTGTGAGCTTATGTATTTATAGGTAGGATTTGGTTTCTTGGACAAGTGCATATGATGACTTGTAATGATGTATTAAGTATAGGCAATGAGGTAGCCGGCTGGCTGTCTGCACGACTGCACTCTGATCATCCAAGTTTGAAATTTACTAACATTAATGTGAAGCTGTTAATTTATTTAGGATTTCTGAAATAGACTATCTTTGAATTAGTCAATAATCTGTAAAAATGAATAAAGTAGATGAAGCAAATCTAAGATATTCGTAGAATAACTTGCTGATGTATCCATAGTCATAGTAACGTGATTGAACGTGTATGTAAATATGTAATACTCCAAATAGATTACTTAATAAGGTCAAAGAAGAAGATTGGATAGATGTACACACAAACTGATGAAGTTTTTTTATCAAAAATTTTTTGTACTCAAGAAGAAGACATGAACAGAATTTGAAATTCAAAACTTTTCTCCAACATCTTTCTAAAACCTCTCGCGGCCCTCTTTTGAACAGATCTGCTTGGGGTGGGGAAGGCTCCGCTCCTCTCGGGGAGGCGGTCTGTCTTCCTCCGCCTTGGGTTGTGTTGCTTTTCATGTGTTTGTGTATGATTTCCCTTTCCCTTTCAATAATGGAGGCTTGCCTCCCCTTCCCTCTAGCAGTTTCTGCTAGCTTTTCCTCTAGCTTCGAGCTAGCTTTTCCTCTAGCTTCGAGCTAGCTTTCGGTCAAGTCATTGGGCTTGCTTTTCGGGTGGTTGAGCTGAGTGGCGAAGGCCGCCGTGGTCTCCTGAGGCTCGACCGCTGCGAGTTTTGGAGGCACGTGTGGAGATCCAGGGCTTGGTGGTCCATCCAAGCTTCAGTGCTGCTCCGATCTGGTGGTGGACGTGGTTTGACGGGGGTTTCGGCGAGAGGGCGGCCAGGGCTTAGGAACTGTGGGATCGACGGGGATCTGGTCTGGTGGCAGATATGAGGCTCGGACGGGACTGAAGGCGGTGGGAACAGATCTGCTTGGGGTGGATGCAGCTCGGCCGACGTGAGGATGCGGATCTGATGGGCTGGAGGCGGCTCGGCCTGGCGGTCGTCGCGATCTGTCGAGGTCGGGGTGGCTCGAATCGGGCTAGATGCGTGTGGCGGAGGCGGCTCGGATGATGACGGACGCTCGGCGCGACGGGCTGGCTGCGAGTTGGCTGGGTGGTGTGGTCGGGCTGGATGCGGGCGGCGGAAGTTGCTCGGGTGAGGTTGGGTCCGTGGTCGGGTCGGCTGGGTGGCGGCGGCTGTCGGCTGTCGCTAGGGTTTTCACGTGGGGTGTGTTGGTTGGGTTGGGCTGATTTGTTTGTGGGCCAGTTTCTGCTGTTGGGCCAGATCCTGTAGTTTGTCTTTCCTGCCCTTCTTGACCTGAATGTCCTCTCGGTCTTTGGCTGATTTGCTCTGGAGTTTTCTCGAGTCCGAATGATGTATGGACTCTGGTGAGTTTTGCTGGGATGGCGCCGATCATGGCCTGCTCTTCAAATTGCATTGACGAGACTTCCTCGACGTAGAGTTGTCTTCAGATTTGTCCCTTCAATTATGTTTCATTCGCGTGTCTTGTAACATCTTTTACTATGAAATATTCTCACCATTGAATCAAAAAAAAAAGAAGAAGAAGAAGACATGAACATTTGCTTTTTGCGGATGACTGTTTGATTTTTTTGAAAGCTGAAATAGAGGAAGTTAGAGCAGTTAAAAGTGTGCTGATGTTATATGAGACTCTTTCCGGACAGAAAGTGAATTTTAGTAAATCTGAGGTTGTGTGTGGCTTCAATGTCAGTGGCGATTTCAAGCGATATGTCTCGGATGAGCTTGGTGTACGAATTGTTCAATGTCATTCTAGATACTTGGGTTTGCCCTTAACGGTTGGACAAAATAAGTGTGAGGTTTTTAGAGAAATTGAAGACAAAGTAACTAAGAAGACACGAGACTGGAAACACAAATTACTTTCGGCTGCAGGTAGAGAGATCTTGATTAAAGCAACCTTGCAAGCAGTGCCTCAATATACTATGCAATGTTACAAACTGCCTCGCACTATATGTGACAAGATTCAGAGGACTATGATCAGTTTCTTTTGGTCCGGCAAGTAGCAATCACATACGATTCATTGGATCCGTAAAGAGTTATTGTGTCGATCCAAGGCTAATGGGGGATTGGGTTTCAGAGATCCAATAGATTTTAATGACGCACTGCTACTTAAGCAAGTATGGCGATTGCTGATTTATCCAGATTTATTAGTGGCAAGGTTATACAAAGCCAAATATTTTCCACACTCATCACTGTTGGAGGCAGGACCTGGTTCAAGACCTTCGCACGCCTGGCGAAGTCTTTCAAAGATCAAACATTGGCTTCAAGATGGCCTTGTGTGGGATGAAAATGGATATCGTTGGAAACTGGCCTCGTTAGGGAGATACACGACAAAATCAGGCTACGAGTGGATTCATCAAAGAAGATCAGAGGCTTTAGGTTATGGAGGAGAGTCTTCAGATGGATCTACAATGAAAAGGTTTTGGAGAAAGTTATGGCAGGCACCTATTCCTCCAAAAGTTAAGATGACAACATGGAGGTTTTTTCCATAACAGTTTTACCTGACGCCAAGAATCTCCTTAAAAGAGGCTGTATCAATGATACCAAATGTTGCTTTTGTAGTTTTCATCCTGAGGATGCTTTGCATTTAGCTAAAGATTGTTGGTGGGGCAGACATGTTGGGCAGTTAGTTGGTATTTCACAAAATGTGTTTGGAAGATGGGTCTTACGCCAGCTGATTGGCTCGTGTGGTGCCAGGTGAATTTGAGTAGTACTCAATTTGTAAAGTTACTATCTTGATTTGGGTGTTATGGACAGGTCGTAATGACATCAGGCACCAACAAGTGATTGGTCCATCACACAAATGGCTAGTAAGGTTGACTCATTTCAACGTCAAAATAATGGTTTTCGATCTTGGTCGACGATTACCTTCAAAAACACGAGTTTTATGGCTGCAGAGGTTGCAAAGTGTTTTGTGATGGATCATGGAGAGGTTTCGGATGGGCTGCGGGTTGGGCTGCAGTTGCTTGGTCTGATGGGTGTATTCAAGGTGTACAAGCAGGTTATGCTCTTGGTGTTCATTCATCGTCGGATGCGGAAGGTCATGCTATTTTAAGTGGCATGCATCTTGCTGAAGATCTAGGATGGACAGAAGTTACTTTCTTATCTGACTCCTTGGAAGTTCTTTGGGCTCTCTTTTCAGGAGGGATTGTTAAATGAAAGTGGGTTTATGGTTGCAGGAAAGTTTACAGTTACTAGAGACCAACACTAGTTGAAGACTTGCTCATGTATTTAGAGACGAAAATGGTTTAGCCGATAAACTTAGTAAACGTGCAAGACAGGACGAATGGAGCTGGTCAAATCCATCCGCTATTCCGAAATTTGATATGCGGTCAATATTTTCTTAGCTTGTATTGTTTGTGTCTAAGAGTCTGTAGCTTTAATGTGTCTGTTTTTCTTTCTGCTGGCTCGTTTGTCTGTTGCTCTGTTCGAGCTTTTTACATCAAAAAAAAAGAAGAAGACATGAACATGAACCTCAAATATTAAAATAGAGATTAAAGAGGGCTACTCTTTAATATATTATTCTATAGATTTGGATATGTACAAAGGCACAAGTTTACTTTCAAAACAATCTCCATTCATCAGCTCCATTCATTTTGTGTACATTACGGCCTTCAGTTAAAAATAACACTAGAAGTTTCAGCACCCACCCAACAAGTACATGTGCAGAATAAGCTTAAGAAGATACTAGCAAAGCTTGCATGATGCTGTGTTGGCAATGTTATTTAGACACCATGCTGATATGAAACTTTCCAGTATCCGAAGGGATCATGAAATATATAAAGCTCCTATCAGTCCACAAGAATTATCTGTGTATTGTTTTGTCTCCTGCCAGTAGGAGCCCATTCTCTGCTCTTTAGCATTCAGTGCGGATGAAGTTAGCAGCCTGTTGGATTTGATCATTGTTACGTACTCAGTTATGGGTAAAAACGTCATTGGACTTGTGACTTGAGTTATATAAGCAACAATTTATTGTATTACGAAATTAAGAAATGAATTGATATTTTTATCTTCCTCTCCACTCCTCCTTAAACCCTAAATCCCCTCTAAACCCTAATTTCATATTCATCCTTTTCCCATCTCAATCTCTTCCAATACCTCATCCCTTTTCATCTGTTCATCTAAATCCGATACATCCAACTTGGTTTGTATCATTTGGTGCTTTCATTGAGAGTTGAACTCAAGACACGATGTCACACCCTGACAGTCCGTTTGGAAATTTTCATCTTCGGACCGATGTTCCTTATTTTTGTGGTGACTATGTGGACTGGTGGATGTATCATCTGGAGTGCTTCTTCAACCGCTATCAAATTTCGGAGGATCGGAAATTAGTAATTGCAACATCATATATGGTTGGAGATGCATTAGAATGGTACCATCAATGGCATCGAGAGGTATGGTTTCGTTGGTTTCAATTTGGGACGTGGGAGCTCTTTGTGAGGGACCTGAAAATACGATTCAAGCCACCAGAAGTGTGTACCCATCCATCAGAGAAGTTAGAGTCTATTTCAGAGATGTTGAAAGAATTGAAACAATCTATTGTTGAGATGAAGGCTCAAAACTCTATGTATATGTCCAATCTTGCAAAGCTAAAGTCATACTCAGCATCACCTTCTTGTTCAAATTTCCCTTTAATCAAAGAAGAGCAAGGAAATACAATTGATGAAGATGAGTTTAATTCTAAGGAAGTTGAATCAGAAGTGAGCAGCCACATCAAATTTGGGTTGACAGTGCAAAATACAAATGAAGTTGTGATTGAGAAAAGTTCAGATGGTGATGGTTGTTTAGATGGTTTACTGGGTGAGAATGTTGCAGAAAATGAGTTACAATCTGAGGTAATTTACAAAATGATTCCACTAAGTTTTTCATCAGCTTTGTTGCCTGATAAGGATAGCATGGCAGACTTGAAGAAATTAGTTTATAAACTACTATCCTATTGCTCAAGTAAATCTGATAGTTTATGCATTCAACGTGTTCGAAAAATTACTACTGAGAACTTGACCTTTTGTTTTCCATCGGCATCACCGAAGATGTGTGTAAGCATTTTCATGTCATGGTTTATGGTATCGAAGGATGGATGTCATTATTCTCTTTCTCAAAGAAATTGCTTCCTTTCTCAGACGAGTATGATCATTTGTTATGGATTTAAAGATGTCGCCGTAGCTCGATGGGCTACTAATCCACCTCCTTTACCTCCTGAAATTATGTTCTTAGACTTTTGGCTGATGTGGTACATGATTGATAAAATCAACGTATGGCAATGCTTCAGTATCGAGATTTCAAATGGATGGGCAGACATATTCGGAGTTTGGTTTGTTACACTAGCACATCAGATTCTTGAGAACTTGATGTCATATGTGGGTTTTTTTGAAACAGGCATGAAGCATGGTACTTCATTGTGTCTGGCGGTTGCTAATAATGATTATGGGTTGTTCATGATCGGTGTACAGTTTGAGCCATATATGAAGTTATTTGATTGCTTGCCTACCATAGCTCTTATTCTCCTTGTTATTGATCCTGATTGGAAGCATCATATGTTTAAATTTAGTGACGGTGAGAGTCTTGGGTGGTGTTTAGCTATGACTGGAGTAATTTTGTTCTCTATAAGGGTACATAATGGTGTGAAGAATGTGCTGGTACCTGCGATCAGAAGCCCTTACTCAGCTTTGTCCTGTCATGCTGTATCGGAAGCTCAGTGTAGCATTGGTGCAACTTTAATTGAGCCTAATGTCAGTTGTCTGAAGTTAGATACGTTGACTAGGATGTTGGTTTGTGTTATAGTTGGTCGGGAAATTGGATTACAAGTTCAGGATGGTCATTCATTTTTCATTATAAAGTGGAGAATGCGCGTTTCAATGGATGCATCTGTGAAAGCTTTGGGTTTTATGTGTCATGTTAGGATCGTTGATGAAACTCGGTCTTCAAATAAATGGTTCATACTTCCTAAGTTGACGATGATGCTGGATTGCGCCGCAATTATTTCTAGAATATTTGCAGCTTCACTGTTGATGCAATCTTCTGCACCTCGGATTTGTTTACACACGATTGGATGGCCAGTAAACGTACAAGGAAGCAACCACTTATATTGTCATCAAGGTGATCTTATAAAATTGGTGAAACAAGTTTTTGTGGCTGACTGCATTAAAGGTTTAGTATCTCCATGTCATTTCCTGATTGTCTTAGTCCCAAACAAAAACGTGCTTTGTCCGATAGTATTATTTGCTCAAGCTACTCGGGTTAGGATCGTGCTAGTTGCTGACAAGCGAGAGCCACCCGTCTTTAATCAAGTTCAAAACAACAAGTTACGTTCTCATCAAGATTTTAAGCATCTGGGAACATCTATTTTCGTAGCACATGACCAGCAACATGTGGCAGTGTTTGTGTTCAATAATCCTCATACTTTGGCTGGAGTTTGGGCACTCAGCTTGATTGCATTTGTTCATATTTGGATGATTCTTTCAGAGGACAACATCTCAGGCTTATATCTTCATCATCTCTCCAGACTATTGGTGCACAAATTCAGTTTTTTAGGGTGTCGTGTGAACTTGTTTTTGATGTTTCATTCGCCGAGGCCACCAGAACTGCTAACCTTGAGGACAAGGTTATTTTAAGGGGGAAGGAATGTTACGTACTCAGTTATGGGTAAAAACGTCATTGGACTTGTGACTTGAGTTATATAAGCAACAATTTATTGTATTACGAAATTAAGAAATGAATTGATATTTTTATCTTCCTCTCCACTCCTCCTTAAACCCTAAATCCCCTCTAAACCCTAATTTCATATTCATCCTTTTCCCATCTCAATCTCTTCCAATACCTCATCCCTTTTCATCTGTTCATCTAAATTCGATACATCCAACTTGGTTTGTATCAATCATCCGCACAAGCCTATCAGTTTGTCTAGGCAAAGGTTTTTTGTTGAATAAAAAGAGCACCTATTCATCAGAAAAACATCTGCAACCATATAAAACCAATGTTATGAAGTACATATACGCATCAAACAAGACGAACCTAATAACACTCCAAGTTCGGTTAGCCTACCTGAGCAAGCCACGTACCAGCCATTTTCTCAGCTTTGGTCACTGGGTGGCGCCTGTCCACGGCCACGTACAGCTCGACCACGAACACGACCGCGGAGAGTTCGTCCTCGAACCCCTCTTCCTGCGCTACCAGTTTCAGTTGTAGAACTCATGCAGCTTGTATTCTCTGAGCATTACTCGAGCTCTTTCATTTAAATTTATTGTTGTTGGTCCAGGCAATGTTAAAGGTTTCTTTGACTCTTCATTCATCTATTGTTTTGTTAGAGGCAACCTTGGATGAAGACTCTGGCTGCTCTGTAAGAACGGTAGGGTTAACATCGATTTCTCTAGTAACCTGTTCATTATCATTGCCATCATTGATCCATTATTCCCTTCAGCAACCTTGGATGAAGACTCTGGCTGCTCTGTAAGAACGGTAGGGTTGACATCAGTTTCTCTGGTACCCTGTTCATTATCATTGCCATCGTTTGATCTATTATTCCCTTTGGCAACCTCATCTGTAATATGTGCATTGGATGCAAGGTTGTCAGAATCGAGTTTCTACCTTGACTCGTTTTGTTTAGGTAGAATCGAAACGTAGTTTTAAATCGTAGAAACGTAGTTTTTACAAAATATTAAATTATTATTATTATTTATATATATTTTACGTTTAAATATTCTATCAATTATAAATATTTTAATTTGAAAGTTAGAAATATATTTATATAAATGTATAAGATAAATATTATTCGAAAACACAAATGTAGGTTAAAAGTGTGTATTATATGATATAATAGTCATATTATATCATATTATATCATATGTGGATACGTAAACTCGGTAGTTTCTATTAGTTTTTACAGTTTTTACGTAGTTTTAACTCGTGTAGAATCGTTTGACTTTAAGTTTCTACCAAAAAGAGTTTCTACCTAAGTTTTAACTCGAAACTCATATGTGGATACGTAGAATCGGTAGAAACGTAGTTTTAAAACTAGTTTTTGACAACCTTGATTGGATGCTTCTAGGCGCCTGTCTACTAACTCTGGCGGAATATCATCATCAGCTTCTGGAGCAGTATCAAAACCCTCATCCACTGCCTCAGTTGTGGGAGAAGCTACAGTTTCTGATTGTCCTTCCCCATTTGGCGGGCTACCTTGATCATTTATTTCACTGCCATCCTCAGCATCAGGATTCAGGACCAGCTGAATCAAGCTCTCCTTCTTCTCTATCACTATCAGCAAGTGGCTGCATCTCCTCTTGCTCCTTTTGAGAATCATCAGTGATAGTCATCTCTGTTTCATCCTGTTTTATCGGTTCATCTGAAGCATTGAAATCATCATTTTGAATCTCAGCTTGAGTAGTGGCTTCTTGTTGCAAAAGTCTTTCGGGTTCCACCTCAGCAGCCACATCATTGACTGCCTGTGCATCACCTTCTTCATTGGTTGCATCATGAGTTCTGTCAGCAGCTGCATCGAACTGTTCTTGCACGGCAGGTATAGCAGCATCAATTTCTACACCAGCAAGCGTCTCCTCTGTGAATTCCATACTAGTATAGGAAACTTTAGATTTCTTCGATGCGGGTAGAGAGACAACTGTTTTCTCCAGAACGACGGACAGCTCCGGTGCCTCAGACAAAGTAGCCTGTCTCTTGAGGGCAGGCCGTTGCCGTTCATTGAGTGGAGACGTTTTTATGGTTTCAGTATCCATAGCTGAGACCTGATTTAATGCACCACTTGTTCCATCAACTTCAGGCATCTCCACATCCCCTTGAGGGTCCTGTTTCATGAGTCTAGGACGGATCAACCTTCGACCAGACCTGCGAGCCTCACCACTGCTTTTCGGCATCACAACTCTTCTTTCTTTCTCATCATTTGTTCCGATTCTAGACTGACTTGCTGAAGGACCAGCATTCATCACTACAATGGGAGGGGTAATGGCAACTGCTGAATCTAAAATCAGAGGCAAAATACAAGCCTTAGACATTGCAAAAGAAAAAACCTATGCCATTGAAGATAGTTGCATACAAGAGTAAAGACAAACCAGATGTAACAGCTGATGACCAGGCCCGGTCCTGACTTTTAGTGGGCCCAGGGCGGAAAAAAAAATTAGGCCCCAAATTAAAGTTGAATTTTCTTGTGGGCCTTTAATCTAAAAAATTGATGCACATTACACAAGCAGGAATCGAACCTGCGCTATGGAGACCTCTGTCCGAGTCTTCTACCGCTAAGCTGAATCCCATTATTTAACCTTTATTTCTGTCGTCAGAATAAATATGGGCCCTTCCGCAGATAGGGGCCCTGGGCCGTCGCCCCTCTTGACCTCCCCTCCGGGCCGGGCCTGCTGATGACGTAGGTGCAGCTGCAGTAGTCATTGGTATTGAAGAACCTCCAAAATCAACAATATCTGATTGAGCCACTTTCTCTAAATCATCGAAGCTTCCTAAAACTGATGCAGCACTTTCATCCAAAGTGTTTGTAGTAAGAAGTTGCAAGCTGGGGTTTCCCTGAGGGAGATGAACAGCAGGAGATGTTTAGTGTAGTATATACCACTACGTACTTTTATACCTTTTGCAACATTGAGAAATTGGTGTTGCATATGGGTATGTTGCATAAGTTCCGCGCAACATTTAAGTTGACGTTGCATAAGAGGACACGTTGTCTTAGATCACTTTCGCAACATACACTAACGCAACATCTAAACATATGTTGCATTACTTAAAATGATGTACTAATGCAACATACTATAACGCAACATCACAATGTATGTTGCATTACATGGAACATGGAAAGCTTGTTGACTTTTCAACGTCGTTGGAAAGTAAATAGTACAAATGGTTTATGATGGTTGGTGAGGGGTTGTTTGTTCTCGTTCGGTTACGCAACATACTTATGCTATGTATGTTGCAAAAGTATGTAAGGGGAAATTTTCATGAAATTGGGAGTGAAAATGAGGGAGTGAAATGTCAAGAATAAAAAAATTATTGAAGGGAAATTTTCATGAAATAAAAAAGAGGGAGTGAAAATAAGGAGAAAAATTAAGGAAGAAAAATTAGGAGGGAAAATAAGGAGGGAAAATGTAATGATTAAAAAATGAGAAGAGTGGTAAAATAAAGTGAAGAGTGGGAATAAGAGTGGGAAAAATGAAGAGGGTTTAGAGTTTGAGTTTAAGATTTTGAGTTAGCAAAACATAATCATTATCTGATTATAATTTTTTATATGTATATGCATTAATCAAGTCTTACAATGAAATTATTATGTAATGCAATTAACAACTATACACATGTATTGAATGATACATGTATATTTTAATTTATCCTATTTAATTGAGGCATGATCTTTTTGATTGAATAAGTTAGTAAACTTATGCTTTTAGTTTGAAATTCTTGTTTGATATGATTTCATGAAGTGACGAATATGATATGATCATTTGAATACATCATTCTTCTATTGAATGTCCAATTATTAGTGAACATATACAAGTTTGTTATTTTTGACATTTCAACATGAGGTATCTGATTGTGCATGACCTCAATATATATGTATGACTACTCAAACGTTATATCCTTGTGTATTATGATTACTTAAACTTTTGGTTTTATTATAATACGATCATGCATATTTTAGTTGTCTTGGAAATTTAAGATCATATACCTTAAATTATGAAACCTTAAACTCTAAGGTAGGGGTATAGAGTTTGGGGTATAGGGTTTGGGGTATAGGGTTTAGGATAGGGTTTGGAGGTATATTTGGGTATAGGGTTTAGGGTATAGGTTTGGAGTATAGGGTTTGGGTAAAGGGTTTGGGTATAGGGTTTGGGTATAGTATAGGGTATAGGGTATAGGGTATAGGGTTTGTGATATAGGATTTGGAGTATAGGGTTTGGGGTAAAGGGTTTGGGGTATAGGGTTTAGGGTATAGGGTTGTGATATAGGGTTTGGGGTAAAGGATTTGGGTTATAGGGTATAGGGTATAAGGTTTAGGGTATAGGGTTTGTGATATAGGATTTGTAGTATAGGGTTTGGGGTAAAGGGTTTGGGGTATAGGGTTTGGGTATAGGGTTTGGTGGTGTAGAGTTTGGAGTATAGAGGTTGTGTTGTATATCCATGGTCACATTAAATTTTAAATGTTGTATATTAACAAATTTATTTAACTATTAAAATTTAAAAAATAAAACTATGTTATTTGAATTTAAAGAGTAAAAGTAATTAAAACTACGTATATACTCTAAGAATATATTACCCCTACAAATCTAATTTAAATAATTATATTACAATTTCTTAGATGAATTGATCCAATGGTTAGAATTAAAAGTTGAATGAAGGGTTGAGATTGTTATCCGAGTGAATATATATTAACCAATAATAATTAGCCACGTCACTCATTACAATTAGGGGGAATTGAAAGTAAAAAAGAGGGAAAGTGAAATTTTGACTGATGAATATCAGCCGTCCATCTCCAAAACCCTAACAAACACATTTATCACTTCTTTTTCGTTCAACTTCTGCCTCCATGACTCAATTGCCTGGCCAACAGATCGCAGCGTGCTCCCCAATTCATCAATCGCCTGGCCAACAGATTCAAGCGATTCCTGAGCGACAGACGCACCGACCCCAAGCGACGACATGCTCGTCAATTGAATTTTGATCGCTTCTAATTGAGATCTGAGCGGTTTGCTGTTATGTACCTCAAAGTTGAAGCGGGTTGCTGTTGTATCTCGAAATCTTTAATATTTAATCTTTAGTATGCAATTGGTTCATTAATTTTGTGAATTGTGGGCAGGAGATGTACATAGGGAGAAGGGAGATGCAACAGATGAACATCACTATCCATGAACGTTGCGAGTTCGAGTTGAGTCCAAAAAGCTGTGGCACGTAGTTGGCCCTTCTATCTTCAGTCGTGTAGCTTCCTATTCCATGCTTGTCATAACTCAAGCCTTTGCTGGCCATCTTGGTGACTTAGACCTTGCGGCTATCTCCATCGCCAATAATGTTGCCGTGGGCTTTGATTTTGGCCTCTTGGTACAATTCAATCTTTAAACTTTTGTTATCTCTATCCGGATCAATTTCATTGTTTATGCTAATATGGAGTGGTCCATTTAATGATATATGTGCAGCTGGGCATGGCGAGCGCGCTAGAGACACTATGCGGTGCTGATGTTTACATGGTGGGTGTTTTAGGTATGGGGGCAGCATATGGAACGGCAAAGAGTGGGGTTGGAGTGGCATCAGTGGGAGTGATGAGGCCGGAGCTGGTGATGAAGTCAATTGTGCCAGTGGTTATGGCAGGAGTGTTGGGTACTTGCTGTTGTTATCAGTACTGGGATTAATCCCAAGGCTAAGTCTTACTACCTTTTTGATGGATATGCTCATTTGTCGTCTGGTCTGGCTTGTGGTCTTGCTGGGCTGTCTGCTGGAATGGCCATCGGCATTGTTGGTGATGCTGGCCATCGGCATTGCTGAGCTTTGGCAAGATTGAAGGGTATGTGGAAGATCATTCAGGGAGTGATGTGGAGACCGGATAAGCACAAGTTACCTAGCATCATTCTTTTTTTTGATGAAGTTACCTTGCATCATTCTTGATGTAACTCAGAATTTGAGCATTTTTGGATTGTATAATTTTAATACTATTTTGTTTGTGTGAATAATAATACCCGTATTTATTATATTTATTGTACTTTTAATTATGTTGCATAAGTGTACTGCTTAAAACATGTTGTGTAAGACGCATAATGTCGCGGGAAACAATGTTGCGTAAGGTGTTAAAATTTTCTACAAGATAACTTACGCGATATATATCATGTTGCATTCACTTACATAACTTCTCAAAACTCATGTTGCAACATCTAAACTTTAAGCGCAACGTATACTAATGCAACGGGAAAAATGTTGCAATAGAGGTAAACACTAATGCAACATACAATCCAAAGTATGTTGCACGACTTATGCAACACGACCTATGACACAGATATTTTTGCAACATGTAGTATGTTGCATAACGCTTATGCAACACATTTCGACTCTTTTGCAACATTTCTCGCTTTGTTGCAAAGACATAAAAATGGCGTAGTGTACACTAGAAGCAAACATCAAAAGAAAAAACTTAGATGAAGAATTATTTATGCGCCTGATTCAATCCAGAAGTTGACGTTGGAAATTGCACATATATATTACAGAAAACATATGAATCCTAAAACATCATTTGATCACTTACTTCAAGATGATTTCTGTTGGTTTGCTTTGCCTTCTCAACATCAAGAAGAAGACTCTTCAAAGCCTGCTTGTGTTTATCCAGTTCATCAATAATTTTGGTTTTTTCCTATAATTAAAACAATCAACAAATTGAAAGGGTTAAACATAAAGTATAAGTAATAGGCCTTGCAGACAACCAATGCATTCAAGAAAAGAGACTTATCAATAAAGGCAATGTCATATTATCCAAGTGTTTTATATGTAAATCAGAAGCATTCGCAACGAACGAGGTTAATAATAATAAACACAGCCACCGCCACCCTCCAGTTGTATATCTTATGCAAATAAAATTAGAATTACTGGCTAGCTGAACCATGTACATAAATAAACAGAAGATTTTGTTTAGACAGTAGTATGATTTGTCATGTCTGCGACAACCTTCTCCATTTCAATACGACTTGCTTTCTCAACCCGAATCTCTTCTCTTCGTTTGCTTAAATATTATTAGGATTTAATGCGTGTAAAAAGGTGTATATATACTAAGACAAACTAAAGTTTTAGCTATGACAGATCTGGTGTCTTGAACAAAATAAATGAGTAATCAGAATCCACATGGCCTTCACATTACCTCCACTTTGGAAATTTCATTTATCCTGTTTTCCTTTTCTTTAATTTCTGCAGTGCGATTTGCAACGTCTAGTTCAAACCTCGTTATAAGATCCTGCTTCTCACAAACAAGTTTTTTGTTTGCTTCCATTTCCAAAAACTTTTCAGCCTAAATGAAACATGACGCACTTACTATTAGATGGATCAAAATCTTGGATGTAGTTCGTACCAGAAGTGACACAACTAATATTGCAGAGAAAAGCTTTTCAACGAGATAGCTGATGTTTACCTGGATTTGATTAAGGTGTTCCTTCAGATGATTGTATTCGCTGACATCAATGTTCTGGTAGTACTGAAGCAACTTTAAGAGCGCAATAATCGAAATCATTGGGGAAGTTAATTATTTTTTCATACAGAGGAAACAGAAAGATAATCTTGATTGAGGTAGAAAATATACCTCAGACACTTTATTCTCCAGTAGACTATTATCTGTCTTGTATCTTTCAATTTCTTTTCTACAAGCTTCAAGCTCATTCTCTTTTTCCATCAGCAAACTTTGCAGATGCTCCAAGGTAGTCTTATTTTTTTGAACAGTCTCACGTAATTTCTAATATAAAGGAGTTTTTTATTATTGCAAGGTCACATGTAAATGAGTAGATATCTGCTAAGCAATTCAGGAACAAATGTTTTTAAGCATACCTGACATTCCTCAAAATTATGCTTGTTTTCTTCCCTGAGTTGCATGTTGCTTTCACGAAGCAAATTAATTTCCCTCACCTGTAAACTTAGTTGTATGTTATAACAATGTAAATATACAATTATGTTCACTTGCATAAAGTATGATACTTAGAATTGGAGAATACATTATACAAAAAAGTGTGAGTTAATATTGATTACACACAAATTATACTGCGGTTGGTAAACAAACAAAAGAAAGCTTGTCTTAATGCAGATGTTGTATCTGCTGCAAGGTTCCCTTTTTTAAGTCAATAGAGAGTAATGCATACATAAAAACTGTGTCGCTACCAGGGGCGAAGCTAGGAATTCAAATAGAGTGGGGCTATTTTTTTTAAGACATGACATCAAAAAAGATGGTCATCACTCCTTAGTCATTACCATTCAAAAAAGTATTACATGTTACATGAGCCAAACAACCAAAAAGATACGCAAAAGACAGGATTAACTAAATTTTACCCTACGAGTTCCTGATACTTCGAATTCAGTAATTACATCATCATTAGAAATACAATCTACAAACGACCTTTCTATATAAAGAACCATGAGATCATCAAGAAAGTCATCATCCATCTTGTTTCGAAGTCTATTCTTGATTATCTTCATCGAAGAAAATGCCCTTTCTGTAGTAGCTGTAGATACTGGAAGAGTCAAAATAAGACAAATCAATCGATACATCATTGGGTAGAAAGATGACTTTCCGGAAGTTACCAACAAGCGACATAAATCAGATATAGAGGTTGCATTTGCAAACGTAGCATTTTGCTTGATCCCCAATAGAAAGAACTCACATTCCATGCCCAAAGCAACAATATCATCTTCCAAAAAGTCAGAGGGATAAAACTTTGAAGCAAGCTTACACACATCTTCGGCTTTGAATGCTTGAAAATCATTTCGTGGATGAAATGATGCACTAAGAACAAGAAGCTCCATACAATTCTCTCCAAATCTACTATCAAGCTCCAACAACTGATGGTCAATTACAACATAAAGAACGTCGACCCGATAATAATGCTCATTTGTGACATTTCTTTCACTACCTCTTTTTCTTTTCCTGTATGGAGCTGACATATCTAGTGTAGTAATATCGTAATCAGAACAAAATGCATCAACTTTTTTAATCAAAGCAACCCAACCATCATCCCTCAAATTCCTGAAGTTTTCTTTTTGTTATAGAGAGGAACTCCACGGCATTCACAATGTCAATGTCTTTCTTCTGAAATGTTTGAGAAAGAAATTCAGTTATCTTCATTACCTCATGCATAAGAATCAAACAATAGACAAACTCATAGTTTGTCAAAGCGTCACCAATTCCTCTTGCTTCCCCTCGAACCTTCTCTGTCAGGCCATTCTCATGCAAATCCTCAACAATTGCTTGAGTAGCTCCAAACAACTTAATTAGACTTGAAATAGAACGAAAATGTGAACCCCAACGAGTAGCTCCAGCTCGCTGCAATGTACACGCTTGATTCTTGCCTTTACCTGTCAAATTTGTACCAATAGCTACTAGATCTTGAATTTCTGCTTCTCGGTAATCTTTAAGCATTGAATGTCTCTTTGCTGAAGAATCAATGAAATTAACTATTGTTGTCAAGGTAGAGAAGAATTGCCATATAATAGAAACCCCTTGCGCCGCGGCATTTAAAGTAAGTTGTAAGCGATGCGCAAAACAGTGAACAAAATATGCTTGTGGGTACTCTTTCAGAAATAAAGCTTGCAAACCGTTAAATTTACCGCGCATGTTACTTGCTCCATCATATCCTTGGCCACGTAAATTTTCTTCTTTGAGATCATATTGAGCAAGAACCTTTGATATCTCGTTTTCAAAGTTAGAGAACAAGTATCGGGAACACTTATCAATTTAAAGAACCGTTCCCTTATCAATCCATTGCAATCCACAAAGCGAAGGATAATAGCCATTTGTTCCTTGTTTGCAACATCAAGCGCTTCATCAATTAGAATGCAAAATTTGGATTCACCCACTTCTTCACGTATTTTGGCCCTAACTTGATTTCCAAGAATGTTAGCAACTTGCTTTTGAATAGTTGAAGAAGTATACTTGGCGTTTTTGGGGGCATTGATTAACGCTTTGCGATAATTGGTCATCTACTCTTTTCATAAGCTTCAAAATGGCATCAAAGTTACCACCATTGAGAGAATCTTTCGACTCATCATGCCCTCTAAAAGAAATTCCTTGTAAAGCCAATAGTTTCACAACCTCTATAGTAGTAACAAGTCTAGTGCGGTTGTCCTCTACTTCTTTTGCAGACAATTTGCATATTACCCTCTCAATGTGCTTGGAAGGATTCTTCAAATTATCCCACTTTTGCATTGACGAATTATGTGTAGAAGTAACCCCTCCTATATGAGTAATGACGCCGGACTTCCTACTCTTGATATTTTTCCAACCATTGAAACCAATATCGGTAAATTGCGAAGAAGGCATTGAGTTGCTCTTGAATAAAAAGCAAGGAAAACAATATGCTTTATCTTCTATGATAGAATACTCGAGCCATGGCCAATCTTTAAACCATTTTTCACTAAATTTGCGATTTTGAACTCCATCCCACGTAGATGGATAATGGTTTAAACGAGGTTGATATGGTCCCAACACCACATAAGCTCTACGAACATTATCATGATCATTCACGGGATACTTGCATATTGCACGTCGCTTTCCGGGATCTCTTTCAAGTGAATTTATGTCAAAGATATCTTCATCATCTTCAATTCTTGCACTTTTACCACACTCTACCGAATTTAAGAGAGGCGGGGTCACTTCCTCATTAACCGATTCAACAGAAATATTCGGCATATTGATTCTAGGTCCACTCTCTTGATGTTCACTTTCCTTTGATGAAGCACCACTTTTCTTGTACCATGCTAATAAATTTTTAAAAACTTTAGGATTTGAATTACCCGTCATTGTATTAAACACGAGACTTGCTGCCGTTTTTGATTTCAAGAGCACTCCTCACTTGCTTAGTAGGCTCGTCTACGAATCCCACAAGATTAAAAATCAAAACCTCAACATTTGAACAAGTCAATAATCAAAATTCAACAAACTTTCGAATTAAACACATCTCAAATTAAATAATTCAACTTTTGCAAACAACGATTATTCAAACAATTGATTATTTACCGGGAAGTGAGTGGCCTCGGCGTCCGGCAGCAGCTCGATTCCCAAATCGCAAATCACAAGTGAATGAGAAAAGAAATAATTGTTTAATGTAAAAAAAATTAATAAAAAATTGACTAAAAAGCTTACCGGGATGCAGCCAGGTAAGCCCACTAGCTAGCTTCGTCCCTGGTCGCTACAACACTCTATTGATGCATGCTAATATTCGTCATTATTTTAGTTTAATCTAACTTAGACTCTGGCATAATGTCTGATCAAGAAACGAATACGAATTGTAAAAGCACCTGTAGTTGCAGAGCTTTGATCTCATCTTCTGTTAACAACAACGCTCTCGAGTTAGAGCGCTCAGCTCGGAGAGATGTGTAGGCATTAAAAAAGTGGTGAAAAATAAAGATAAATGATTATTTGAATTAATAGTAAATTTTAATTCATTTTAATTATTTTGTATAATTGGGCCACAAACAAGCCCATAAGTCAAGCTCAGTCCAATAAGGGTTTTTTCCTTATAAATAGAAGACTCCCAGTTCATTTGAGGGAATCCTGAAAATTCAAAAAGAAAACTTCTCTGAGAAAACCCTAGCTGCAAGCAGTCATCAAGTACATAGCGTACCGCCTGCTACAACTACTCAAAGAAGTCAAACGCTAACGTGAGATCAAGTCAGCGCGACCCTCGCTTAGCAACAGCAAACTTCAAGTCAACAAAACACTACTTTGTTTACTACGCAGTAGAATCAGAGGATTACTAGAGATTGTACACAAACTTTCTGAAATCAATAAAGCGATATTTGTTTTCTTTATTTTGTCTTAGTACAAAATATTGAGCCTACAAATTCTGGTGAACCCTACGTGAAAATCTCTACCTCTCATCCCTACTACGTGAACAAGTCCACAACGACAATGTCTGCTCAACCAAACAACACTAGCACTCCTAGCCGAACTTACGCAGCAGCTTTGCAAACCGAATCCACTATCATTGGCGTACAACGCACTGGTGTCTGCACAAGGAGCATGACGAGAAGAATGGTTGTCAATGAAGCTGCTGCAAGTCTGCGTGCAGCTAAGATACCTACGCGAGAACGCACGTTCTCCGCTGCATCCATCGCCGTAGCAGACAATAATTCCAACTCCCGCCAACTCCCCGCCACGCAAAAGGAACGCACGTAAGTTGTCAACACGCCTTCGCCAAACGTGAGGGTGACTTCGCCAAAAAGCACTGAAACGTTCACGGCTTCCGCTATGATGGTAGGAGCGAAGACCATAGAGGAGCAGATGGAAGAAATGAAGAAGATGCTGGAGCTCGTCATGAAGGACAATGAGGAGAAAAATAAGAAGATTGAAGATCTTCAGAAGGAGGTGAACGGGCTGCGCGAGAAAGAAAAGCCTGAAGAAACTGAGCCTGAAGTCGCATTGGAAAACAATGAGACAAACAAGATTGCTCCAGCTGAAGGCGAGAAGAATGATGGCATCGTCTACAATGAGAAGCAACTGCAGCTCATGATAGCAAACGCGGTGAAGAGCCAGATGAGTGGAGTCTGCTCTAGTGGGTCGCGCTACATCAAGCCATACACAAGGAGAATTGACGGACTTCGCATGCCTTTGGGTTACCAGCCTCCCAATTTCCAGCAATTTGACGGCAAAGGCAATCCAAAGCAGCATATCGCCCACTCTGTGGAGACATGCAGCAATGCGGGAACTGTGGGCGATCTACTGGTGAAACAATTCGTACGTTCGCTGAAGGGTATTGCTTTCGATTGGTACACTGACTTGGATGCTGAATCCATCGACAGTTGGGATCAAATGGAAGACGAATTTCTTAACAGATTCTACAGCACTAGACGCATCGTCAGCATGAGCGAGCTGACAAGCACCAAGCAATGGGAGGATGAGCTGGTGGTAGACTACATAAACCGTTGGCGCGCGCTAAGTCTGGAGTGCAAAGATCGTATCAGCGAAACTTCAGCCGTAGAGATGTGCATCGATGGAATGAGTTGGGAGCTTCTCTACATTCTCAAAGGAATCAAGCCACGCAGCTTTCAAGAACTAGCGACACGCGCTCATGATATGGAGATAACAGTCAAGGGACGTGGAAAGAATCATGCATATTCAAAGGCTCCTGCTGAAAAGAAAGAATTCAAGAAGATAGACAAAGTCGTCAAAAGCTTCTCCAAAGAGGCAATGGTAGTCAGTACTGGCAGCGGTCCGGTGAAGATCTCAGCAAAGCCAAAGCAAGATAAGAAGAATGATGTTGCTGCGAAGGACTTCAGGCGAAACAAGCCCACACTGAAAGAGCTTCAAGCAAAGAAGTATCCATTTCCTGACTCAGACCTTGCAGGCATGTTAGACGACTTGTTGGAGAAAAGGATTATTCAGCTGCCGGAATCCAAGCGTCCCGAGGAAGCTAATCAGACCAACAATCCGAAGTACTGTCGCTACCACAGGTTGGTAAGCCATAGCATTGAAGATTGCATTACACTGAAGGAGCTGATAATGAGACTAGCCAATGACGGCAAGATCATCCTTGACACTGAGGAAGCAATAGAGGCGAACCATGCTTCCGCAACGACATGTCAGCAACAACTTCACAGGTGCAGTATTCAGTTCGGGAGCTTTACGTCGACGGATGTATGGATACCGAGACAGCAGTCGCAGCCAAAACCAGCAAAGGAGGCTCATGACGTCGCTTTGAACGCTTCAGAACACATAGATGATGAAGGATGGACACTGGTGACACGACGGAAGGCAAAGAAACAAGTAACGCCAAAACTTGCAACCAATCCACCGTAAAAGAAAGCAAAACGCAAGGAAGCAACCGCATCGTCCCAAAGGAAAGAAGAAGCCGAAGAAGGTAGCAAAGCCACATGTATTGCCAGTTGATCTTTTGAAGCAAAATCCGCCAGCTCCAATCACCTTAGGAGATTTCTTCCCTGAAGATTACCTCAAAGTAACTGTTAACGTAACCTCGTCAGCAGAAGATGATGATAGAAAGGAGGAAGTTCAAAAGGACGAAGCAACAACGTCGACTCCCCAAAAGGACGCTGACGTGCTTAACGCCTTGGAAGCTCTTCCAACAAGCATGGGATGGAGGCAAATCTTTCACCTGCCTGAGGAGACGCGACGGCTGGTGACAACAGCTCTCCATAATGCCAAGGTATACAAAGATGATTTGAAAGACATGAAGGACTCAGTATGCACTTCCTGCAATACGACTTTGACGTTCTCTGATGAAGACCTTCTCTTAGGGTCTAAGCCTCACAACAGACCTCTGTACGTCTCAGGCTACATCCGCGGACAAAAAGTAAGCAGAATTTTGATAGATGGAGGCTCTGGCGTAAACCTCATGCCAAAGACAACCATGCACGAGTTGGGTATAACGGTTGACGAACTTTCAAATAGTCGCACTGTTATTCATGGCTTCAATCTAAATGGCGAGCGCGCAATTGGTATGATTCGCGTAAACCTTACGATGGACGACCTATCCTCGGATACATTATTCCATGTCATAGAGTCAAAGACGTCATTCAAACTTCTCTTGGGTCGTCCTTGGAAGCATGAAAACGGAGTTGTCGCTTCAACCCTTCACCAATGCATGAAGTATTATCGTGGGGGGAAAGGAAGATAAACGGAGATGTCAAACCATTCACCAAAGCTGACTCGTTCTTTGCAGATGCCAAATTCTTCGAGGAGGATTGCGTGTCTAGCGAGTTGTTACCATCCAGCATCTCTTCAACTGGAAAGCGAAGCGACAGGAAAACAATCGCGGATGCAAAGACGCCCAATGACAGTAAAATCAAAGATGAGCAAGAACGACAATTAATGACAAACAGCAAGTTAAGCCCTCGACCAACTACTCTGTCACAAACAAACATGAAAGAACCAACACCCAAAGGCACTCCCATTTTGCGATACATACCGAAATCACGCCGCAAGAACGGAGAAAGTCCTTTTGCAGAATGCCAAGGTTTTACGCCAAAATTGCAGGAGGAAAAGAAAGAATGGAGAGCAAAAGTTGTCATCCCTCTACCCAATGCAAACCAGACTAGAATTGCAAAACCTCCACCGACAGGATTTGTCTTCTCATCTGGACAATCACCTGAAGGTAGCGAGAAGATAGAAGGGAGATTCGATCCGAACGCATACAAGCTGATGGAGAAAGCCGGATACGACTTTGATAATCCAGCCCCCTTCGGAGGTGTATTGAAGCCTCACCACTACAGCCTATATCAAGGGTTAGGTTACGAACCTCCAACACCTGTAAAGATTTCTGCTCGCCGTGGAAAAGATACATCAACTACCCTATATGTTGGGGTCGAGGACGCTAAGGAGGAGAACGAGGAGCAGTACAACGCACCCGCAGCTTCTGCTTTTGATAGAATCAGTCCACCGATCATAGCAGCCAGACCTTCTGTGTTTGACAGAATCCGAAAGCCAGTAGAGCAAAGACGCGATTCAACAGTATTCAGCAGGTTAGGAAACCGAGGTAAAAGAAACAATGCAGAGCAGTCTACGCAAAAGCAACCAATAGCAAAACGTTTGAGAAGCTCGGCTTTCAAACGTTTAGGAGCGCAATTGGAATCAGAAGATTGTCAAGATGAAGTTGCGTCTTATCATATTACGGCAGAAGAAGTCTTAAACGTTGATGAGGAAGTAGAGGCTGATCAAGCTCCGAAAACACTCGAAGACGGGGGGCAATCGACAGTGGATGACTTAGAAGAGCTGAACCTCGGAACACAAGAGAATCCACGCCCAATCTATGTCAGTGCGAAGCTGACAAACGAAGAAAGAGGGGAGTACTACAAGCTTCTGATAGAGTTCAAAGATGTTTTCACTTGGAATTATATGGAGATGCCGGGATTAAGTCCGCAAGTCGCAGTTCATCGTCTAGCAATTCGAAAAGGTGTTAGTCCCAAGAAACAATCTCAACGACGATTTAGACCGGAGTTGGTTCCTGAAATTGAGAAGAAAGTAAACAAACTCATTGATGCACAAAACGATAGAGTGCTACGTCGATGATGTAGTCGTGAAATCTAAAGAAAGGGCAGACCACTTGCAGGACCTCCGCATGGTTTTTGAAAGACTTCGAAAATGTGAACTCAAGATGAATCCACTCAAATGCGCTTTTGGCGTCACATATGGAAAATTCTTAGGGTTTGTAGTCACGCATAGAGGTATTGAAATAGACCAAACAAAAATCAAAGCCATCCGAGAAATGCCCGAGCCTAAGAATTTGAAAGAGCTACGCGGACTACAAGGACGTCTTGCATACATTCGCAGATTCATCTCCAACCTTGCAGGATGCTGCCAGCCTTTCAGCCACCTCATGAAGAAAGACGCTCCATTCCTTTGGGATGACAAGTGCCAGAAAGCTTTTGATAGCATAAAGACGTATCTATCATCCGCACCAGTACTGGGGGCACCAATTCAAGGAAAGCCACTAGTCCTCTACATCGCTGCGCAGGAGCACTCATTGGGGGCAATGTGCGCACAAGAAAACAAAGAACACAAAGAAACAACGCTTTATTATTTGAGTCGAACCTCGGTAGGAGCTGAACTAAATTATTCTCCAATCGAGAAGATATGCCTCGCGTTGGTATTCGCAGTCCAGAAGTTAAGGCACTACATGCAGGCGCATACGGTACAAGTAGTATCCAAAGCCGACCCCATCAAGTACATTCTCTCAAGACCGGTACTCTCAGGAAGACTAGCAAAATGGGCAGTACTACTGAAGCAATACGATCTGGTATTCGTACCTCAGAAGGCGACAAAAGGCCAAGCCATAGCAGATTTCTTTGCTGACTATCCTGTGCCTGCAGAATGGGAACTTCCAATCGACCTCCCCGGTGAAGAAATATTCTACATTGACGTGCTTCCACCATGGCAAATGTATTTTGATGGCGCTGCGCGACGCGATGGATCAGGCGCTGGAGTTGTGTTCGTGTCTCAAGAAAATCAGCTAATGCCTTTTTCTTTCACATTCACTGAGTTGTGTTCAAATAACGCGGCTGAGTATCAAGCTCTCTTGTTAGGTCTCCAGATGGCAATCGAAATTGGCGTCAAGAACATGGATGTCTATGGTGACTCACAGTTGGTAATCAATCAAATTCTTGGAGAATACGAAGTAAAGAAAGTTGACTTGATTCCCTTTCACAAAGCTGCGACTCGTTTGCTCAACACATTTGACTCCATCAACGTAGGACATGTTCCAAGAAGTGCCAATAAGTTGGCTGACGCGCTTGCAAATCTTGCAGCCACATTGGCACTGGGGGCAGAAGAAACCATGTCCATCCATGTATGCAATCGCTGGGTTGTTCCACCATTAGATGAGAATGATGAAGACGAAGAGACATCAAACGTGATAAGCGTCTACGAAGTTGACCGGGAAGACTGGCGACAACCCATCATTGAGTTCTTGGATCGTCAAAAGCTGCCAACCGATCTAAAACACAAGACCGAAATACGTCGACGTGCGCCAAAGTTCATCCACTACAAGGGAATACTTTACAGACGCTCCTTTCTTGGACAGTGGTTGAGATGTCTTGGTAATGAAGAAGCAATGGAGATTATGCGCGAAGCTCACTCCGGTGTATGCGGTGCTCATCAGTCCGGTCCCAAACTTCACGTTCGCATCAAAAGAATGGGATACTATTGGCCAACTATGGTGCATGATTGCATGGACTTCGCAAAGAAATGCAACGCTTGTCAATTCAACGCAAACTTTATACATCAACCTCCGGAGCCTCTACACCCAACAGTTTCTTCCTGGCCTTTTGAAGCATGGGGACTTGATGTAGTAGGGCCAATCACTCCCAAGGCGTCGAATGGGCATGCGTACATCCTCGCTGCAACAGATTACTTCTCAAAATGGGCTGAAGCTATCACACTACGGGAAGTTAAGAAAGAAAATGTTGCTGACTTCATAAGAACTCAGATCATCTATCGATATGGTGTGCCACAACGCATCGTGACTGACAACGGTAAACCATTCTTCAACAAGCTTGTGACAAGTTTTTGTGAGAAGTTCAAGTTCAAACAGTACAAGTCATCAATGTACAACGCTCCCGCTAACGGCCTGGCTGAAGCTTTTAACAAGACATTGTGCAACCTGTTGAGAAAAATTGTAGCAAAGTCGAAGCGCGATTGGCACGAGAGAATTGGTGAAGCATTATGGGCCTACCGAACCACGTACAAGACGCCAACTCAAGCTACGCCGTATGCTCTGGTGTATGGAGTCGAAGCCGTACTGCCGCTAGAACTTCAAATTCCCTCCATGCGCATCGCTATTCAGGAAGGACTCACAGATGATGAAAATGACAAGCTACGCCTAGCGAAGTTAGAAGCTCTTGACGAAAAAAGACTACAAGCGCAACAAAGTCTACAGTGCTACCAAGCACGGCTCTCACGCGCATTCAACAAAAAAGTACGACCGCGTTCTTTTCAAGTGGGAGACTTGGTACTTGCATTAAGAAGGCCAATCATCATGTCACATAAAACAGGAAGTAAATTCCAGTCAAAGTGGGATGGCCCTTACGTAGTACGTGAAGTCTACACAAACGACGCGTACAAGATAGTGGATCAAGATGGTGTACGGGTTGGACCTATAAACGGGAAGTTCCTGAAGCGCTACTACTCCTAATCTACGAAATCATGCAAGGCTCCTAAGCAAGAGCTTAAACTGCACAACTCCTAAGCAAGAGTATAAACTGCATACTAACGAACTACGTTGCCTTGATCTTGCTAACCTCACAAGTACGTAGGCAGATTGATCAAACATCCAAGCGCAGCACACAAAAAAAAATGCTCCTGGCCCGCAAGAGCTAAAACTGTGAACGGCTAAAAAAAAAACAAAAACAAACAAAAAACAAACAAAAAACAAAACAAAACAAAACAAAAAACAATACAAAAAAAGCTCCTGGCCCGCAAGAGCTAAAACTGTGAACGACTTAAAAAAAGAGAAGAAGAAGACATTTATTGATTGTAAAAGAAAAGAAGGCAGAAACAAGGAGATAAGCCTAGTTCAGACTACGTCAGGATTTTCTCTACTCTCTTCCAACTCGCGCTGCATCATCCTCAAGCTGTCCGCATTCGCTCGAGAGGCAACTAAATCTCCAAGCTTAAGTTAAAAAGAAACTACTCTTGATCTTGCAGCTGATATTACTTCGACTTGCTGATGATGCTTCTCTTGTAAACGCGCATCCTCTTCACACAATGCAGCTTTCGTCACTATCCAGAAGTTCTCTCTCAACAATTGCTTGAACAGACTGAAAGTCTTCGCCCGCCTTAGAGATGTCACGTTCAAGTCGGTCTACATCGTTGGTAACAGTCGTTGAGGCAGCAAGAAAGGCTTGTACACTTCTTACATACGCGTCAACCTTAGCTCGAAGGCTAGATGCGTCACCGCTAAGATTTTCAATGCATTCGTAAAAGCCGTCAACATACATTGGAAAATCCTTTACTTGATCGTAAGGCGTCCTGTTAAGTCTTTCAAGCAGTCGTTGCCCAAGCAACGTCAGGGCTTTGCTCATCAATATCTCCAACTTCCCACTAGCCTTCGTAAACAACATACACCGCAGGACGGATGTGCTGGGGGTACTACTGCTTAAAAAGCAACAAGATCCCTAGCCTCCAAACGATGGTCTTCGTTGACAGCATCCACCGCGGGAGTATGTGCTGGGGGTACCGCTGCTTAAAAAACATCAAGATCCCCAGCCTCCAAACGATGGTCTTCGTTGACAGCATCCACCGCGGGAGTATGTGCTGGGGGTACATCTGCTTAAAAAGCATCAAGATCCCCAGCCTCCAAACGATGGTATTCGTTGACAACATCCACCGCGGGAGTATGTGCTGGGGGTACCGCTGCTTAAAAAGCATCAAGATCCCCAGCCTCCAAACGATGTTCTTCGTTGACAGCATCCACCGCGGGAGTATGTGTTGGGGGTACCGCTGCTTAAAAAGCATCAAGATCCCCAGCCTCCCAGTTCTTCGTTGACAGCGTCCACCGCGGGAGTATGTGCTGGGGGTACCGCTGCTTAAAAAGCATCAAGATCCCCAGCCTCCCAACGATAGTCTTCGGTGACAAACGTCCACCGCGGGAGTGTGTGCTGGGGGTACCGCTGCTTAAAAAGCATCAAGATCCCCAGCCTCCCAATGATGGTCTTCGGTGACAAGCATCCACCGCGGGAGTGTGTGCTGGGGGTACCGCTGCTTAAAAAGCATCAAGATCCCTAGCCTCCCAACGATGGTCTTCGGTGACAAGCGTCCACTGCAGGAGTTTGTGCTGGGGGTACCGCTGCTTAAAAAAACATCAAGATCCCCAGCCTCCTAACGATGGTCTTCGTTGACAAGCATCCACCGCGGGAGTATGTGCTGGGGGTACCGCTGCTTAAAAAAGCATCAAGATCCCCAGCCTCCCGACGATGTTATTGCCAGAAATTCTTGATCACCTTGCATAAACATGACCAAATACACACGCACATAATATATGTTATCAACGATATATATGAAGGAAGAAAGAAGGTGCCAACAAGTTACCTGATATTCGAAAATAAGTTTGGAATTAAAAACTTGGATTTTGATGGTATGCTGAATCAGATAACTACATCACACACAACCAAAACAAAAATTCAGCAGTACACTCAAACAAAACAAAAATTCAGCAGTACACTTGCAAACAAAAATCAGCTGCAGGAATTTACTTAACAAAAATCAGCAGCAAGGTTTTAAAAATCAGCAAGCTACAGGGAAGAGGACTGCACAAATAAAATCCATCGACAATTTAACAACAATAAACCCACAAAGCAGACTCGCCAATTCAGCAGCTGTTCAGAAGGTCAGGTGCAACATGAAGGGAAGTCTTTTATTCAAAACGAAGTCACTGCTCGAAAGGAAGGTTTAGCTGACGAAATACAATGGGCACAAGCAAAGATGATAACAATTAAGCAGACAGTAAGAATTCAACTCATCAAAAGCTGCCAACAGTAATAAGGACTGATCACATAGCTAATAACTCCACCAAGGGGCGATTTAAAGTCAAAAGAACTTGTAAAACAACTGCAAAGCAACATGACTCAAGAAGGAAATTAGCTAACCCACCACGCAGCAACTTGCTCGCTGCCAATTCCGAAAGACAAACAGATCGATCAATTCGGAGTGACAGATATCAAGAAGGATGAATGAAGTCGAAAATTGCAACATTATTTATACCGAGGAAGGTTTCTATAAAGTTGCTATTGTCATTATCAACATCAGGAATCCAAAAGCAAGATGATTATCAAAACCAATTCCTAATGCGATTAGAAATTGTCAAAATCAAAAGATCGAAAATAATCAGAAAATCGAAATCATTATCAAAATCAATGCCCTAATTCAATTAGGAATCAACAAAATCAAAGGATCAAAGATAAGGAGAGTCAGGAATCGGAAATCATTATCAAGCCAGAGCAAGCTTGATGTCAAAAGTCATCATTATCAACAACAACAAAAAATCAATATTATCAAAGACATGGAGGTGTGATTCCCTAACCTGAGTTGAACTCATTATTTAGAAATCAATTGATTTCTAAAGAGGTTGGAAGAATCACAGCCGCCTCAAGGAGGTGTGACTAGATCGAATCGTTCCTTCGGGACCATTGAAGATCAAATTCGATGACGGCGACAAAATCAGCCGAGTACCGGTCGACGGCGAGTTTGCTTCCCCTCACGATCCTTCTTCAAAAGTGAGCTTGATCGCAACAAGCCGGGGACGACATCACCCGAATCGCCTCAAGGAGGATATTAGTAGAGAAGGACGTGGGTAGATTGTCGATTGATGAGGCAGAAAGTGAGATCGATAGAGAATGGTGATTTGGAGTTGCTGTGATGGGAATGGCGTGTTTTTTTTTTTTTTTTAAATATTATTTTATTGATTCGGGTGATGGGAATGGCGTGTTGAGAAAGTGATGAGGCATTGTGTGATGGAAAATGTGACACGTCACTCACGTGATTTTTTTTTTATTAAAAGGGATTATCGGAATTCACTCCTACCCCGTGACTCGAACCCGAGACCTACTGGTCCAGGTAGTGGGTGCCTAACCACTAAGCCAACCCCACTCACGTGATAGAAAGTGTTCAAAGGGGCTCTTTTATTCAATCAAAGAATTCAAGGATGTTTAATTCGCTAAACGGTCTGGCGAAATAAAAAAAAAAATTATTATCGGACACATAATTAACTTGCATTACGATAAGTAGTGGGTTAGTCAAGTCTTTACTCGCTAAGTTGGATAACAACATAGTACAAAATATTATGCAACCGTCTTACGATGAGTTTGACATGTGCATATTTTTATCATTACGACAAGTAGTGAGTTAGCTAAATTATTACTCGTCAAGTTGGATAACAACAGAGTACAAAATATTATGCAATCGTCTTACGATGAGTTCGACGTGCATATTTTTATTCCCACAGATAAAACAGTCAAGACCATTACGATAAGTAATGAGGGAGTCAAGTTACTACTCGCCAAGTTGGACAACAACAGAGTATAAGACATCCTGCAATCGTCATACGATAAGTTTGACACATGCAAATCCTTATGAATCAGGACCATGTCACTAACAACACTTAAATGTTGCGCATAACATGGTCCAGAGGGGGTAATTTGTAGGCATTAAAAAAGTGGTGAAAAATAAAGATAAATGATTATTTGAATTAATAGTAAATTTTAATTCATTTTAATTATTTTGTATAATTGGGCCACAAACAAGCCCATAAGTCAAGCTCAGCCCAATAAGGATTTTTTCCTTATAAATAGAAGACTCCTAGTTCATTTGAGGGAATCTTGAAAATTCAAAAAGAAAACTTCTCTGAGAAAATCCTAGCTGCAAGCAGTCATCAAGTACATAGCGTACCGCCTGCTACAGCTACTCAAAGAAGTCAAACGCTAACGTGAGATCAAGTCAGCGCGACCCTCGCTTAGCAACAGCAAACTTCAAGTCAACAAAACACTACTTTGTTTACTACGCAGTAGAATCAGAAGGATTACTAGAGATTGTACACAAACTTTCTGAAATCAATAAAGCGATATTTGTTTTCTTTATTTTGTCTTAGTACAAAATATTGAGCCTACAAGATGATTGTGATGCCGCAGCAGCTTTCAAAGCACTTTCAAGCTGCAAAGAGTGACAAGTGAGAGGACCAACTACAGTTCATCCTGGACGTCTAAGCCAAAGGAAGAAAGACACACATATACCCATAACAATAACGGTACACGCTAGTTTTTTGTTATCATGTATTACTGAGAGTTTGCAACAACGCTCAAATATAACATGATCGCGTTAAGGTTAGTCGTTGATCAGGTGTACAAGAAATACTGATTATTGTTTTTGCACAATAAGAAACAGACAAGAATACTTGCACCAAAAGGATTGGCTACTGAAGGACCGTGGTTAGTGTATCTAGGGACTCAGGAACTGTTAGGGACCTGATCCCAGACTGCAGGGACTTCGCAAAGTATACACGCAGCGGAAATGATGTCGAATGATTTCTTTATTAAACCAATCGACTATACAAAACAATAGTTTGTACTATGTAACAACAACAAGGAGCTATTACAACACAAAAGTCAGCTTACCCAGGGTCAGTACCCTGTTCGTGACTTCCAGAGACGCTACCTTCACACGATTCCCCCTGAATCTGTTGTAGCTCTCTCACACCAAGGATCTGGGTTCTGATGCACTTCAGCCTTACACAGAACACCCTTGGTTCCCCCTGAGTTCCCTTGAACTGCTGCTGGGATGTCCGTCTACCACCAGGTCCTTGAGACCTTCAACTCCAAGCTTATCTCCTTGATGCCCTTTAGCCTTACACAAGAAGATCTTCAAACTCACTTGAATCACTCTCTAGATTCTTGAGTTGTGCTTGAGTTTCGAATGGGAGGGACAATTCAAAATGGCTCCAATCCTTTGCATTTTGAATAGAGACCCACGCGCAGGGTCTTGTCCATGGCACTGTTCCCTTTGTGCTTTCGGCTGCCCTCCTATTGTCCACTAGGTGCAGCATGGTCTCCTATTGTCCACTAGGTGCAGCATGCTCTCCTATATCTCCAAGATATTCTCGAGTTCCAAGGTCGGCTAGATTGGTACTTTCTGCAGCAAGCTTTTCTCTTTCATGTACAGCTGTCCTTCACGTGATCTGCTGTCCCGTCAGGTCCCTGATTGCTAATCCCAGGTACTTGATCCTATCAAGTCCTTCGTGATTATCAAGTCCTTCTGTCCATAACTCAGGTATATCAACCTGAACACTTCATTCAAGATATTAAATGAAAGCTGTCATCATCAAAACATGGGTATGAAGATCCTTTGAGTTCACAAGAGGTATCCGAACCTCAAAACCCTCTTGAGGGATGTGAACCTCATGATCTAACAATTTCCCCCTTTTTGATGATGACAAACCCACGATAGATAATATATCAAAAGCATATCAGATAAGCATAATGAATCTAGTCTATCTAGTGAGTCACAAGTATGGACAGTTCCCCCTTAACCCTGACCAGGGCTCTCACTCGAGTATCAGAGACAGGTCCCTGATATGATTCCCCCTGAGTGAGATACCCATAACTCTTCCCCCTTTTGGCATTATCAAATAAGGGTGGAAAGTTACACAAATAAGCCAAAAAAAATGATCATGCAAACATGCAATGATTGAAATTTAGCAAACTTCAAATTAAACATTAAATCAAAGTGCATGCATTGATAGTTTTAAAAAAAAGATAAGTTGGGGTAGGGTCAAGAACATGATAAGTCATGGGTGGGATATTGGATAAGCATTCTGATTTCAGGGTCCTCAGTTCCTCAGCAAGTCCAGGACCTCAGCCAACATGGCCTTCACTTCCCTCTGCCCAGCCTCCAGGGCAATCAACCTCTGCTCAAGGTCCCTACTGACCTCTTGAGGTGTCTGATCCTCGGAGCCCTCCTCAACTGCTGTCTGGTCCCCACTCTGCCTAGGAGGGTCACGAACCCAACCTTGGGTGTCATCAAATACCAAACCCAGCTTCTTGAACAGCAAGGCGTCAAAGCTCTTAGTGATAGGGACCTCATCGTCTGGAGCCCCATAGACATCGTTGTACTGAAGGATCTTCTTAATGATCCGAGGGAACCCGAGCACGCCAAACCCACTGAGGTACTCCATCTGATGGAGGATCAGCTTTGGGAAGTTGATCTTCTCTTTCCTCAGCAACTTGTCCAGAAGCAGCACGTCCTCCAGTTGGACGAAGCTTGTCTTGGACCCTCGTTGCATAAAGTTGGTGACCAGAAGCTTGTGAAGGATCTTCACCTTCACTGTCATGGACTTCGTTATCACCTTGCCCGGCTCAACGGTACCACAGACCCTCTTCTGCACGGTATACCTGTCCCCAGCCTCCAGGGGCCACACTCCCTTCACGAAGTGATCAAATCCCTGATGAGGGATCCCGAGCATATGGGAGAGGTCCAGACTCGACACTCTCAGGTCCTCACCATCAACTTTGAAGTTCAAGTACACGTTCTTGCCCTTCACCTCCTTGGTCAGGTCCGAGTAGAACTCCAGGACCTTACTTGGGCTAACCAGTTCCTCACCACACAGAAGGCTCTCCCAGCCTTGACCCTTAATCAAATCCAGCAGACCATCAAGTCTCTGCTCCCTGAACCATTCCTCGGTACACAGCAGCTCCTCCAGCATCTCCTTCTTAGGTCCCTTGACCTTCTTAGCTGGTTCCTGAGTTTCCTCAGGGTCCTCTAATTCCCTCTTGGGTTTCTTGCTGGCTTTTCTCAGAGGCAGCAGTCTGATGTTTGCGGCAGGGGTCTTTCCCTTTCTGTTAGGTCCCTTCTTGGAAGGCTCGGGCGGCTCAATCTCCTGGACCTCATCACTGCTCTCTGGAGAGACCGGAAGAGGTGACTTCCCTCTTAGGGAATCTGGGGTGGCGACCTTTCCTTCCTGAGCCAACTCCTCAAGGAACTCATCAAAGGACTTCGCACGGTCCCTTGATTCATCAGCGCCCGCCTCTATCTCGGCACTGAGGTCGTATCCTTCTGAGTCCTCCCTTTGGACTCCAGAACCTCCAGGACCCTTGTCCATCACTCGAGCCTTGATACGCTCCAACACGGCAGCGATAGCCCGGTCCTCTGCATCGTCGTCCTCCTCAGCGACGACAGCAGCCTTGCCAGCCTCGACAGCCCTTGCTGCCCCTTCAGACACCTCAGACATCACAGTACCCACCTAACATCACGAAGTTACTGTTGCACTGACTTCCCTGGTCACATACCTCATGCTTGTATGGAGGTTCCTGAACCCAGTCACTGCCCTGAACAAAAGAATGCAAATCCAATACCTTTCCAAAGACTACACAAGGGACGTTGTGATGACTTGGCTGAACCCAAATGGTTATAAGATATCTGAACATCACAACTGAAGTCACTCACAACTCACCTTTTAGTGAACTTTTTCATCAGGTCCCTCAGTGTGTATGGCTAGGGTGGCTAATGTACACTTCCTTCATGAGGTTTGGGATCAAGATCCGGAAGGTACGGCTGGAAAGAAATTCAGCACCAAAATATGACATTTTCATGTTTAATCAAGAAGTAATGCATGCAATCAATCTATCACACTTAGACAAAATCACATACTTAGGCTTATAAGCATAACTAACTACCTTACTCTAACCAATCATCGGAAGAAAAGTTAGGAGTACCTCACTAGGTAGAGATCATGCCAAGAGCCATTCTGAACTTCTCGAACGGTTCCCTACTCAGGGCCTTGGTGAAAATATCAGCCACTTGCTCCTCGGTCCTACATGACTCCATGCACACAAGTCCCTTCTCTACACAATCCCGAATAAAGTGATGTCTAATTTCAATGTGCTTCATCCTACTATGGTGAGTCGGATTCTTAGCAACAATTATAGCACTTGTATTATCACAATATATAGGAATTTTATCAAAGAAAAGATTGAAGTCACTTAGCTGGTTCCTCAGCCATAGGAGCTGTGCACAACAGGACCCTGCAGCAACATACTCGGCCTCCGTAGTAGAAAGCGCTACTGAGTTCTGCTTCTTAGATCCCCAAGATACTAAGCAAGAGCCCAGATACTGTGCCATCCCTGATGTGGACTTTCTATCAGCTCGGTCCCCAGCATAGTCTGCATCGGTATATCCCTCCAATGTCAGGGACTTGAACCTCGGATACCACAGAACCAGGTTCCTCGTTCCCTTCAAGTACCTCAGAATCCTCTTCACAGCCTTCACGTGTGATTCCCTGGGATCTGACTGATACCTGGCACATACACAGACACTAAACATTATATCAGGACGACTTGCAGTAAGATAGAGTAATGAACCTATCATGCCCCTGTATAGCGTAGGATCTGTTTGGGAGAGCTCTCGTCCCTGGACATTAAGTCGCTGGTAGAGCTTGGAGTAGTCGAGGGCTTTGATGTCTCAAGTCCATACTTCTTGACTACCTCGGTCAGGTACTTCTCTTGGTGTATCTTGGTTCCTGACTCTCCCTGACTATCTGAAGTCCCAGAAAGTATGTGAGTTCCCCCACCATACTCATCTCAAATTCACTCTCCATAAGTTGAGTGAACTTCTTGACTAGGTCCTTACTAGTCGATCCGAAGACTATATCATCCACATAGACTTGCACCACCAAGAGATGTTTCTCCGTCCTTAGAAGAAACAAGTCTTATCCACGGTCCACGTTCATATCCATGAACTATGAGAAAGTCTGATAACCTCTCGTACCATGCTCTAGGTGCTTGCTTTAACCATAAAGCGCCTTGTCCAGGACATATACCTTGTCCGGATGATCAGGGTCTTCAAACCCTGGAGTCTGCTTCACTATACCTCCTCCTTGAGGTACCCGTTCAAGAACGCCGTCTTCACGTCCATCTGATGGAGCTTGAATCCATACTGAACTGAATAGGCAATGAGCAATCTGATAGCTTCTAGTCTCGCTACCGGTGCGAAGGTCTCATCGTAGTCGATGCCTTCCTGTTGATTGTACCCTTGCACAACCAACCGAGCCTTGTTCCTCACAACAAGTCCCTGCTCATCCTTCTTGTTCCTGAAGACCCATCGAGTCCCTATCACCTTCGTTGTTGGTCTAGGTACTAGTCTCCATACTTTGTTCCTCTCGAACTGATGCAATTCCTCATGCATCGCTTGAACCCAATCGGGGTCCTTGAGTGCCTCCTGAACCGTCTTAGGTTCCATCAGGGACACGAACGCGGTCTGAACCCGTTCTCCTTTGATAGCAGCATAACAATAGAAGTCTTGAAGTCTCCTGTTTGGTTGACTAACCCGAGCACTTCTCCTCTGTGGAACTACCTCTCCTAAGGTCTCCAACTCATTGTTATCTCCCTGAGGTCCCTGATCTGGATCAAGTACCTCCTGCGGATCTTCAGGCAACTGATCTTGCACAAGTCCCTCATCATGGACTGGATCCTCATCAATACCATCAGGTACTGGATTCCCATCGACACCTTCCTGTGCCTCATCGATACCCTCTTGTACCGGACCCTCTGTGTCTTCAGCTCTGGCCGTGTAAACACAAAGACTTCTGCAGGTTCCTGACCTCTTGATCGTTGCCAGGGTCATGAACCTCAGCAGGGTTCCTTGGCATGACATTCTCGTCAAAAACCACATGTACACTCTCTTCGACTGATCTAGTCCTCTTGATGTACACCTTGTAGGCTCTACTATGCATTGAGTACCCTACAAATATTCCTTCTTCGCTTCTGCATCAAACTTCCCAAGTTGATGTTTCCCGTTGTCATGAACGAAGCACCGACACCCGAATACCCTCAAGTGTGATATAGAAGGTCTTCTGCCCTTCAACAACTCATACGAGGTCTTGTTCAGAAGTGGCCTCAAGTAGGCCCTGTTCAACACATAGCACGCGTGCTCATGGCCTCTGCCCAAAATCTCTTTGGCAGTCCACTCTCAAGCAACAAGGTCCTGGTCATATCTTCCAGGGTCCTGTTCTTCCGCTCAACTACCCCATTCTGCTGTGGAGTCCTTGGAGCTGAAAAGTTGTGATGAACACCCTGACTAGCACACCAGCTGATGAATTGTGCGTTGTCAAACTCAGTACCATGATCTGATCTGATGCTTCTGAGTTTCTTAACAAGTGAAGTCTCTACTTCCTTTGCCCAGGTTCCGAACCGATCAAATACCTCAGTCTTTGAAGATATAAAAATCGTCCATGTAAACCTTGAATAATCATCAACCAAGACGAACACATACTTGTTCCCTCCGATTGATTGAGTCCTCATTGGTCCGCATAAGTCCATATGCACCAATTCCAAGGGACTGCTGGTACTCACAACCTTCTTTGGCTTGAATGAGGTCCTTGTCTGCTTTCCTCTTGTACAGGGTACACATACCTCGTCAGGTACCTGACCAAGTTCTGGAAGGCCTCGAACAAGATCCAACCTCTGAAGTTTCTCATCAACTTCCGATTCACATGACCAAGACGTCTATGCCAAAGGTTTGAGTTGTCTGCCCTAGATGACAAACAGAGGTACTCATCCGGATCCCAACTCGGATCGGTCTTGTATACCCCATTATCAACCGTGCCTTTGAGAAGAATCTTACCTGTGCTAAGAGACTTAACAAAACACCCATTAGATGTGAAAACAACCTTGTTGTTTCCTCCTTGACAAAGTTGATAAACACTAAGTAAATCAAATTTAGATTATGAACCAAGTTCACATTATCAATGCTAACCTTTTCCGATAAGCTTACCATACCGGTACCAAAGATCTCACCCTTGCTCTTGTTTCCAAAGGTAATGGAGCCCCCTGGATGCTGCTGCAGTGAAGAGAAATAGTCCATTTGTCCTGTCATGTGGCTTGAACACCCGCTGTCCATATACCAGGGACCTGTTCCAGTACCAGTCCCTCTCTTCACCTGCACACAAACAATCAGTTCTTACGAACCCAAACGAGCTTTGCCTCTTTGGGTTTCTTCTTAGAAACAGAACCAACACAAACAATAGGGTTAGAAACATTAGCATCAGCTTTGACATCCTTGTCAATCCGGGTTGACGTCCCTCGCTTAGAGTAACCAGGGTCCTGAACCTCAGTTTGGAAGCTTTCCGACACTTGTTCTTCAAATGTCCCTCCTTTCCACAATGGAAACAGATCTTCTTCCCTTTGAAGTTCTCCTTCTTGAACTCAGCAATCTTCTTTTTTCGATGGTTGAAGTCGATCCTTGTTGGTTCACGGCCTGAGCATTCTTTGCCCATATACGGTATCCCTTACCATATGTCCTAGCCTTGTCTTGAAGGTCCACCTTCACATGTGGAGTACTCCTAGGCTCACCAGCTTGTGGAGCTCTCTTCAGTATGGTTACCTCACCATAACCGAGACCGGGTCTTGACTTCTTTGTTCCCTGAACATCTGTCTTTACCCTTGCAGCAGGTTCACGACCCTGCTTAGCTTGACGAGGTCCTTGACCAAGTTCACGACCCTTCTTAGCTTGACCAGGTCCGCGACTAGTCTCGCAACCCTGTCTTCTGTTGAGTTCAGCCTCAAGCTGCCTAATCCTGGCATCTTTCTCAACAAGCTGAGCATCTTGCTTAGCAATCACATTAGACAACTCATAATATTTATCATGAAAGCCTCTAATAATATTAATTAGATCGGTACGTGATTCAAAAGTAGATGACTTAGAGGTATTCTTTACCTCCTTGGATGAGGATGATGAGGATCCACCTCTGGCCATAAGACATGTGGTCCTCTGAAAGTTTGACCTCACATTGGCTATCCAGGTCACTGTCTTCCTCGGAGTCCCCCCAAGCAGCGATCATGGCCTTGTTGTCCTTAGGTCTCTCACCGTGAGGCCTTTCCTTGTTGTGAGCTTGATCCCACTTTTTCTTTCTGCAATCCTTAGCAAAATGTCCTTTTCTGCCACAGTAGTAACACTCATCGTCCATTGTTGCAGTTCTTTTCTGACGTTGGGTTTTTGAGTTCCCTGGATTCGGTTTCAGGGTCATGACCTTCATCGCATCCGTCAGAAGTTTTTCATCCCCTCTTCCTTCTTTCTTTCACCAGAACCTTTGTTGAACTTCTTCCATTTGGAGTTCTTCTGGTTCTTTCCCTTCTCAGAGACCAAAGCAATCTGCTTTCCGGATTTTGAGGTTCGCGACCCTCTAGCTTCATCTTCTCAATGAGCATGTCACTCTCCAACTTAGATACCAGGTCCTCTAGAGTCATTCTCTTAGTATCAGCAAGAGAAGCTAAGGTCCTTGATATGTCATCCCACTCCGGTGACAATCCTTGAAGGAAGTGATGGGTAATCTCCCATGCTCTTCCTTTCCAAGTCTTGACAAGGTAGCCAAGCATCCTTGAAACCTTGAGTGATACCCATGTATCGACTCATCCTTGTTTTGACGAAGACTCCTGTACCTCGTCTGTGCAGTGAGGATCCTGTTCTTTCTGACGTCCCCCGAACCATCATATATCCTCCTGAGGCATCCCAGACCTCAGACGGGTCTTGTAGATGATGACCTTCTCTAGATCACCAGGTTCCAAAGCAGCATGCAGAACCTTCATGGCTTGAGCGTTCTTCTGAAGCTTCTTGAAGTCCTCAGTGGTGTAGAGAGCCCTCGGCTTCTCTTTGGTCTGGTCTTCATCATCCATGATGAACTGACGACCCTGCTCAATGATCTGCCATACCTCGCCATCTAAAGCAAGGACGTGTTCCTCGAACCGAATCGCCCAAGAGTCATACTCTCCCGGTTTGAGCTTTGGAGGGTGTTGAGAACGAATCACCATGACATACCTGCAAACTAACCAACAATCTAGAGCACAGGGCTCTGATACCAATTGAAGGACCGTGGTTAGTGTATCTAGGGACTCAGGAACTGTTAGGGACCTGATCCCAGACTGCAGGGACTTCACAAAGTATACACGCAGCGGAAATGATGTCGAATGATTTCTTTATTAAATCAATCGACTATACAAAACAATAGTTTGTACTATGTAACAACAACAAAGCTATTACAACACAAAAGTCAGCTTACCCAGGGTCAGTACCCTGTTCGTGACTTCCAGAGACGCTACCTTCACACGATTCCCCCTGAATCTGTTGTAGCTCTCTCACACCAAGGATCTGGGTTCTGATGCACTTCAGCCTTACACAGAACACCCTTGGTTGCTCCTGAGATCCCTCGCACTGCTGCTGGGATGTCCTCCTGCCACCAGGTCCTTCAGACCTTCAACTCCAAGCTTATCTTCTTGATGCACTTTAGCCTTACACAAGAAGATCTTCAACTCACTTGAATCACTCTCTAGATTCTTGAGTTGTGCTTGAGTTTCGAATGGGAGGGAGATTCAAAATGGCTCCAATCCTTTGCATTTTGAATAGAGACCCACGTGCAGGGTCTTGTCCGTGGCACTGTTCACTTTGTGCTTTCGGCTGCCCTCCTATTGTCCACTAGGTAGAGCATGGTCTCTATTGTCCACTAGGTGCAGCATGCTCTCCTATATCTCCAAGATATTCTCGAGTTCCAAGGTCGGCTAGATTGGTACTTTCTGCAGCAAGCTTTTCTCTTTCATGTACAGCTGTCCTTCACGTGATCTGCTGTCCCGTCAGGTCCCTGATTGCTAATCCCAGGTACTTGATCCTATCAAGTCCTTCGTGATTATCAAGTCCTTCTGTCCATAACTCAGGTATATCAACCTGAACACTTCATTCAAGATATTAAATGAAAGCTGTCATCATCAAAACATGGGTATGAAGATCCTTTGAGTTCACAAGAGGTATCCGAACCTCAAAACCCTCTTGAGGGATGTGAACCTCAGGATCTAACAGCTACAAATCCCACTTCGATGATGTCAATACATTAGTTGTAATAAAAAGTTCACAAGAGAAGAAAAAAGATGTTGGATCATGGAATTGTGGTCGTTAGTTTTGGGCCCCACTGGGCATTAAACATGTTAGAGTCGAAGATAGGCACTTTGAAAAACAATAATGGTGACAAATAATGTACCTGAGATTGTAATCGAAGCTTTTCTTGTTTGAGTAATGATATCTCTGTCTCGGCCTGTTTACAATGAAAATGATGTCAATAATACACAAGAGCCCTGCACCTCGGTAGAGAGAAAAAGGATACAAGCCGAACAAGCTTACAATTTCTTTGGACCGTCGAAGATAGCTCACAACACTTTGCATTCCAGAACCACCAGACGTGTCAGAATCAGACTTTTCACCGGTCGATTTAGGTATACTCTGATCTTGTTCAGTCAGCCGAGCTTGAAAGGCTTCCAGTCGATTGTGCAGTATTTTGTTCTTATAAAGAAAAGAAGTTTCAGAAAGGGAGCAGACAATATGAAAAGAACATCACTAAATTTGTTCCAATGACTTGGGTCAAATCAACTTTCACAAGATTAGGAGTATACAATCAATCAAACATCACAAATAAAACAATTAAAAGTTCCATTTATTTACAAATTCCTCTATTATTTTTTTCGTGTATGGGGTGCGGTAGAACAATGGTACGAGTCACATAAGATGAGATTTTACGATTTCTACGTGTAGTTTAGTTTTCTAAGAATCACGATGCCGCAGATGATAACAATGGAGCAAAAAGCCAAAAACAAACCAAAATTATGAAAGACTGATTAATAATAGTAATAATTATTAGCATGCACTTTTATGAAATAATGGTATTATCAACAGATGAATAATTGAACTTCTCAATAAGGAATACACTGCTTTATAAGCTTACTGCGTGAGAAAGCAACTCTATAACAAGAGATCTTACATTTTCACTTATGAGTGTGTCTGATACTTTCCGCAGCTCAGAGACTTCTTCCTGTAGTAATGATAGTTCTTTTGAGGTTTTTGTCAATTCCTGAATCGTCTCAGACTGCAATATAACCTGCACAAAAAAGGACTGCCAAAATAGAAGTCCAAACTCCAAAGCAGTCATATGTAATGTAAGTAACCTAAAGATAACTTCTCGTATCAAGTCCAAACTCCAAAGCAGTCACATTAGAGGAGGCAGCATCTATCTCATATCAAGCAAGGAAAGGCAACCTAACGAGACATCTTCTCTGGGATTATTAATCTTCATTGAAATGATATAGATATACAACATAGACTATTATGATATACAATCTAAAGAGCTTGCTGATTTAGTTAACATTTCAGCTATATAACTTAAAGGTTTTCATTACAGACATCCAAAATTCATTTGTATAGCACACTTATAGACTACATGACACTGTAAAGGTTGAACAAGCTGTATACACTATTATGCAACGGAAACAGGCTAACATAACAAGCTACATGAGGCAGAAAATAAAAAATCCATTGACGTATTGCAGTAAACTGATCGGAATTCGGAGTTTAGAAATGAAAGGTATCATCTACTGCTAGTTTACGAATATCAAATTCTAAAAATTTGCACATGTAATAGACCTAATTTTACAGATTAGAATCAAGCTATTCTCTAAAAAGCAAATAAGAGATATGTTTTATTGAACCTAATTTGACAAACCTGTCTTTCATAATTAGATTGTGCAGTAGCCCAACGCTGATGCTCTCTTTCCAAGTCTTCATTAAGAGCTGACACTCGAACTTTCATTTCCTCATTCTCATAACTGCACAGAATAAAAATGAGTGAAAGGTAATATCTGTTTTAATTGCAACAAATAGTCATACAGCTAACGCAAAAAAGAAAGATCCTAATGCTCTAGATTGGTATATGTCTATATGATTTTAAAAATAAGACACAAATTTTTGTACTAAACAATTTATTGTTTTTGTAAATTTGAATTATGATATCAAGAGAAGCCCCACAAGGGAGTAAAACATATGCTATCGCAGCATATTCATGTTTGAGCCTCAAAAGTTCTGCTGTGGCAGATTCAATAGCCTCCTCCTTGCAAGACGATGCTGAGGCGGCTTCTTTGGATATTAGAGCAGACTCATTTTCAAGTTGATATATTTTTTCACGAAGTGAGGAAATTTCTGCTTCCAATGAGCACTTGAGTTTCTCGGCCTAGCAAAAACAAGCAGTATAATTTGAGAGAGAATAGAAAAAATAAGTAAAACTCTAAGGCTCCGTTTGGATGCGCGGAAAAAGTGATGGAAAGAAAATTTAAGGGAAAGTGATTTTCCCATGGAAAATTGAGTGAAAAAGTTAACATTGATTTTTTTTGTATTTTTTCATCTTCCATGAAACAACCAAATACGCACTCATGGATTCCTTTAAATTTTCCATCAAAATTTTCTTTCCACCCATTTTTCCATGCAACCAAACGGGGCGTAAAAGTTGAGTCTACAAGCAGTCAAGCACCTCTATTTTATATTCCTCGTGAGCAGCTTCCATCTGCTTCATGGCAACTTCATTCACTTGAGCTATGTTCTTGTACTACATTTTACAATAAATTTAAAATTGAGGACCGATAGAAAATGTACTATATGAGCAATTTAGAATGATTCAAACAAGACCTGCATCATATGATCCTTAGTAGCTCGCATTTCCTGCCTAAGTTTTTCGATCTCCTCTTTAGCAGAGTGGAGATCTGTGACCTGTCAATTTTACAAAGTCAGCAATTTATTCAAGTAATTTGATGCCAACAGATGAGACTAACCATGAATACATTGTGAATACACACTAAGGAATTTGTATAATAACAACCCTAGCTTATTAATTAGTAAGCAAATCATATGCAACGAGAGATTTATATAAGACCGATTGATTATGTACGCTTGACTATCTTTAATATTTGAGAAGCTGCACCAAATAGTGTCTCAAAAATAAACAGATACTCCCTCCGTCCCATTATGAGTGTCCCATTTCCTTTTTGGATGTCCCAAAATGATCTTCCCATTTCCTAAAATGGAAACTTTTTTATCTCTATATTTACACTCTCTTTCATACTTTTTATCCCACTCATTCTCTTTCTTACTTTTTATCTCACATTTTTTATTTTCTTAAAAACCGTGAAAGTTCTCAAATGGGACACTCAAAATGGGACGGAGGGAGTAGTAATGACACTGTCAATAGAAGACAACACAGAGAATAAAGACACCTTGAATAAAAAAGTAAAGCGCAATTCTCAAGATGGAAAATCAGTCATTGTTTAAACAAGACTCAACAACAAGTGAGGGTAAAAAATAACCTCAAATGAATAAGCCGGACGATCACCGCAACAATTTACGTCCAGTGTCTGCATACACAAATAATATTGAGATTATGGGACACATCTGAAATGAAGTTAAATAAAAAGGCACAAATAATATTGAGATTATGGGACACAATTCCCCATGATGAACATGTGGCTGCCACCTCCCCACCAGTAGCCATCACAACTACTTCCTTGTCCCCTGTTTTACATGATCACCCAACTCCTTCATCAAATGCAGCTCCTGTGGAACGCATACAAAGAACTAGAAGACCACCTACAAGACTTCAAGACTATGTCACACATTCAACAACAGTTCTCTCTGATGCTAAACCCATCAAAGGTACACGTTACCCTTTGAGTAATTATCTTTCCACTAAACAATTCTCTTTCAAATATTGTAGCTTTCTTGCCGCTGTGACAAATGATAAAGAACCTTCAACATTCGCCCAAGCTATGCAAGACCCTCGCTGGATTGCCGCAATGCAAGCTGAAATTCAAGCTCTCAAAGATAACGAAACATGGACCTTGACAACCTTGCCTCCCGGTAAACGTGCTCTAGGGTGTAAGTGGATTTACAAAATTAAACATAAATCATACGGTACAGTGGAGAGATTCAAAGCGCGTCTTGTCATCCTTGGTAACCGACAACTAGAAGGGGTCGACTATTCTGAGACCTTTGCTCCGGTGGCCAAGATGGTAACGGTCCGCACTTTCTTAGCGGTTGCAGCCGTTAAACAGTGGGAGCTACACCAAATGGATGTCCACAACGCGTTTCTTCATGGTGACTTGACTGATGAATTATATATGAAACCACCACCCGGATTCCGTGGCAATAATCCGAACTTAGTTTGCAAGCTGCAGAAATCTCTTTATGGACTCAAACAAGCTCCTCGGTGTTGGTTTGGAAAACTATCTAATGCATTGAAAAGGTATGGGTTTAAGCAATCCTTATCCGATTATTCATTGTTCAATTTTATTAAAGGATCCGTTCAACTATAAGTTCTAGTTTATGTTGATGATCTAATTATTGCTGGAAATGATGGCACTACGGTGACCATTTTCAAGTCTTATCTTAACTCATGCTTCAGAGCCCGTTGACATGATTGGTAAGGAAAAGGAAACAATATATTTGTAGTGTATAACGGGTGAGATCCATATCTCAATACTTTAACTTTAAGAGAAATGCTCTAAAAGAGACGGCCGGTGGATAACCAGAGTTGAGGACTTTTTCTTATTTTCTCGGTTTACTAACCGAAGCCCCAGCCAGGATTAGAATTATCCGTAGAATTCTTATCAAGATATAGTGAAAGATGGAGTTGATCTCGGTTGATAACCTACACCACATCTTTTCATATGTTATGCGACATTAAAAAATTAGTCATATATGTATTCATAGTGTCACACTTGCTATATGTGAATTACCGTGTGTCACATAAGCTCAGTCGCGTTCCTTCAGTGATATATGATAAATATGACTGGTATGAACACGATAGTCGCATATGTTACACCTTTTGCGACACCAAGTTAGTTGCAAAAACGCTCTAATAATTGTCATATGCAACAATTAGTATGTCGCAAATAATCAGTCACATTTGTCTAATACAACTGTGTTTAGAATGTAACTCTCTTACATATATTTTATGCGTCACGTATTTGAATATATCATATGTATATTATTTTTGTCGCAGAAGTTATGTATATGCGACAAAGTCATTACATTATTCACTTATTACAAATGCGACTATGTTAAATAAATCATTACATTTTTCACATAGTACAAATGCGACTAAGTGGTTGCATTTTTCACATTTTACAAATGCGACTGTCGCAAACATGAATTATGTAACTCATACATCCTATATAAATCTATATAGATATTAGCTTATTACACACAATTAACCTAATAACAGAAATAGATCACATCCAAAAGCTCACATAAACATTCCAAAAAGTTAATATGATCACGGAAGTTCATTTCCAAAAGTCTTTCATCATAAAGTTCACTTCCAAAAGTCAACCATCATACATACACGCAATGGCCATTGAAAATTTCCGAACTCAAATTCCAACTGAATCATCACCAACATTTAGTCCCGCCGCACGCATGATATCTTTAAAACCCTTAATTTCCGCTGCCATCGTTGCAACAACTGCAGCAGATTCAGCGGCTGCAGCAGTGGCAGCGGCAGCTTCCTCCTTGGTTTTGGCGAGTTCTTCTTTCATTTGATCATACTCAACTTGAACTGAATTTCTTGATGATGAGCTTGAATTAGTTCTTTTTCTCTTCTTTTTTCCAAAGACTTCTTCAATTATCCGAACCTCGTCTTCGATGGTAATAAAATCCTCCAACGAATCAGGATCATCTATGTCATGCCCTCGTTCCAGATTAAGTTCTTGAACTTTTTGTTTCACTTTATCCTGCATACAAATGAATATGAATCTTATAAGAGTTTATAACACACCATTATTAGAAGATGCAGGTTATAGAGGCGGGGAAATTAAATGTTTGCATACAAACTCTTCACATAGAAAATAATAGAAGATGCAGGTTATAGAACTAGGAATATAAACTACAACTAGAAAATAATGAAGCACCTATACCTTTTAATGTACAATGCAAACTAGAAATGAATTCACTGCTAAATTAATTTATCCAGACGATTGAACAGACAACAAAATGTACAATTTATAATTACGAGATGGGCACACAACAAACTAGTTAATATGAACAATTTTAACAGCAATGTGAATTTAACACGCCGTTGACAAAGAAACATGCTGAGGATATAAAAGTGAGCAAAACTTAACAATATAAACTTAATTATTTGCATAAAAATATAGGAAGCTACTACTAGACGCCAAGATTCATGAATTCTAGCTTAGAACATTATATGCAAGCAGGTTGTTAATTTCTAAATAAAAGTGACATGAACTGCCACAAACAAATCCTAGAGAACTCTAAAAAACAAGTAAGCAAAACAAACAAGGTCAAAACTATTAAAGAACACATATTGATCATTAGTTTCTAACCCAAATTCCTAAAGAGTATGCAAAGATGACATTTACCACAAGGGGTGCTCCATGCGAGTCATCAGCGTAAACTTCCTCAAAAGCCGCAATCAAGGGGGTTTTGACACCCATTTGTCTAAATTTTTCAGCTCTGTGTGCGATGGTGCGTTTTCCTCCATGATGATTGAGTCTTTTTTTCCGTCGAGCCACCACCATATCTCCACACTTTTTCTATTATGAATAACATAAAATGTGGTTAATAAATTTAAATTTAAAGTTGATTTAAAAGTAACTCGTTGAAACATTACCTGAAACTTTGGATCAAAAAAATGATCAATGAGCCATTTCCATTGGTCAGGGCGATCAACGAACTCAAATGGCAATGCATCACCATACTTTTCAAAATGCGCTTTGCAAGCGTGTTTCCAATTACTATAAACCGACGAAGCTCTCTTCCGAATAAAATTACTCAACCACTCCACTGGTGGATCGAGATCATCAAAAAACGCCTAGAAATATTTCAAGGTTAATAAGACAAGCTAAGTATCAAAACCAATACTTCTAATGAAAACAAAAACTTTCATAAAATATGAGTTGAATACAAAATAAAGTCACAAAATCGACTGGTCTCTCGGTCTCCCTAAAGCGCCGCCGGTCTCGGTCGGTCTCCCTAAGGCGTCGGCTCCTCTTCAATTTTCTGAATCCTTCCGTCCATTCGAGATGCCACCAAAATCGACTAACACCTCCACCTCCACTTCGAAGAAATCAGCCGGACCCAAAACAAAATCGAAAGCCCTAGCTTCGAAGAGTAACCCGCAGGATAAACTCCTTTTACCTCCGCCTTCTCATACCCGTATTCCTTACAATTTTAGCTATGAAGAATTACCTCCCCTTGATGCCAAAGCCCTATCAAATTACAAATTTCTCAGCAGCACCACCAATAGAGAAATTGTGCCCACAATGATCCCAGATAAGGCGACTTTGGAGAGCTTTGATCTCTATGATACTTTGAGGGATAAGTTTACTACCGCTGGGTTAGGTATACTCTTCAACCTTGCTGATAATCGCACATATCCAATTTTATTGCTTGAATTTATGAGTACATTTTATGCGGTGGGTGCTAAAAATTCTACGGTCGAGTGGTGTTTTCAATTGGGTGGTAGAAACTTTTCTTGGAGTAGGGAGAAGATATCACAACACCTTGGATTTCATAATGAAGATTGCATTGTACCTGCATTTTCCGAGAAGGATAGAAAATCATTTTGGAATCAGATTTCAGGACTCGATAGTTATTTTGTCACAAACTGCCCTGCTGCAAACATCAAGGATCCCATGTGGAAGTGCGCACATCGGTTAATAGTCATGTCCATTAATCCTAGGATGGAAAGTAGTGAAGTCTACGCTCGTGATCTTGATATTATGTTGGGTATACATAGAGGGATGCGGATTGATTTCATTGAGATTTTATCTTCTCGGTTTAAGGACTGGACCAGTACAACTTCGATGAATTATGCGCTAGGAGGAGGTAGTTTTATCACTACTATTGCCTTAGCGGAAAACTTTAATCTGACCAAAATTACGGAGTTCTCCAACCGTCTTCTTGATCGCTCGTATCTAGTGACTAGTGGTATGCTTGAGAATGATTATAAAACATGGGGTCATAATCCATGCTTGCCCCCAACTTTTGAGACAAAAGCGGCGAGGAAAAGACAGCGCTTGGAACGAGATGAAGAGGGTGTACGAGTTCCAATCCATGCCCCGCCTAACTCGCAGCTTGATCTAGTGCTCAACAATCAGCGAAAAGTTCTTGAGAACCAGGCTAGCATTATGGAAACCATCAAACAACTACAATCTGATTTTTCTCGTGAATGTGAGTGGAATCGCGCTACTTGGGCTCTTCATTTATCTTCATGTGCCTCACCAATCTGCCCTGCTAGTAACCCTTGCCCCACCAATCTGTCCACAACTAGAATTTCAACCTCCATTGGAAACCACGGATGACAATCACCTAGAAGATGGATTGAATGATGCAAGTTGAAGACGGATCTAGTGATTTATGATCAAAACTAGTTTGACTTATGTTTTTTGGCCTATGTTATTTTGTGTGGCATTTGGAATGATGATTTATGTTTTGGTTGCATGAATTCTTTTTTAGCAACTTTGATTTATCTTTGGTTTTAATGTGTTTATCTTTGAAACACACATTGACAGACTTTGGTTATAAATGTGTTTATCTTTGGTCATTATGTGCTTTTCTTTGGTTATTATGTGTTCTGCAGATGGTTATGGCCGGGATTTTTGCTTTATAAGGAGCTTGGATGGAGACTCAAGGTATATGCAATTAAATTTCTTGAAACTTTAGTGATAGTCTTATGCGTAGTTAGTAGTAGTTGATTGTAGTTTATTGCAGTTTCTAATGCATCTTAACGCGGAATTTCAACTTGGCATTGTGTTGGTTTTAATTAAGAGTGTCGCTATGTATGAGCATCTGAATGCCTAATCATTTTGTCTATATCGTTCCAGAAAACTAATCCAGTGGTTGCTGAGATTTTCTCGCTCATGTCCAGAGATGAAGCTAGGCATGCCGGGTATGCAAGTTTATACTAAGTTTCTGTTCTTTATTCTGGTATGTCTCTGGTTTGTGCTGGACTGGAGTCTTCTGATTTTTATTCATTCGACATTCAGGCATATGCAAGATCGTTTCTCCCATATGTGCATCTGTTCCTGCTGGCGTTGTGATGATGAAGGAGAAGGCAGGTTTTAAGTTTACAACTAGAGTACAACCACTTCGTCTTGCTGAGTGGAACACAGAAGACAAGGTTACTTTTTTCATGAGTGGAAGGTAATTTTCTAAGAAGAAGCTATGATACTTAAACACATGTAAAATTTTAGATGTTGAAGTCTTGTTGTTGTTACAGAAAATACACATTTCGTGATTTTGAAAAGGAGGCGAGTAAGCTATTTACACGTAGATATGGTAGTACTGGATGTCTTCCCACCTCATTTATGGAAAAAGAATTCTGGAAGGAAATAGCTTGTGGGAAGATCGAATCTGTGGAGTATGCTTGTGATGTTGATGGTAGTGCTTTCTCAAGCTCACCAAATTGTCAACTTGGCAAAAGCAAGTGGAACCTTAAGGTATTGAAATTGTAATAACTCTATCGCTCTTGTCACTGTTGATATCTAGTTTGAGGTACTTAATAAAAGTTGTGTGTTTCAGGAACTTTCTCGACTATCCAAATCTGTGTTGCGTCTTTTAGAAACAGCAATCCCGGTAATGCACTTATCTGAGTTAATATGTCACATCTCACCATAGTATCCTGCTCTTGACTGGATATATTAACCACATTTTGTCTATAGGGAGTGACTGATCCCATGCTTTACATCGGGATGCTATTCAGTATGTTTGCTTGGCATGTGGAGGACCATTATTTGTATAGGTTAGTTTCTATTGGAATTTCGAGTATTTTGCATATGCTCTCATATTATTATTTCAAAAGAGGAAAACTGCAACTTCGTTATTGATGACAATTGACAACAGTATAAATTATCATCACTGCGGTGCACCGAAAACATGGTACGGCGTTCCAGGATATGCAGCAGTGGAGTTTGAAAATGTGGTTTGCAATCATGTGTATACACAAGATATACTATCTGCTGATGGAGAAGATGGCGCTTTTGACGTTCTTTTGGTCAAAACAACCATATTTCCTCCTAGCATACTGAGGGAG
>QZGG01001767.1:0-52175 GCA_006409495.1 Sedum album
GACAGATACGTCAATAGGAAGCAATGAGCTCGGCACAATACCAGGACCCCCTCTTCCAGCTGCAGCAATAATTGCAGCAGTATGAAAACTAGGATTCCCAAGAGGCCCTGCAGGATTTGACATAACAGGATTGCCCAACGAACCAGATGCAGCTTGACCAGGCTGCGTTGTTCCAGTGCTCAGTAGTTGTCCCTGCGAAGGCATATGCCCATTTAGTCTCATCACCGTAGAAGTAACTCCTCCAGCGACACCAGGTGCATATGGAACAGGACTGGCTCGAGCAGGCCGTGTTGCAGCTGCAAGAGCATGCAACGGCCCTGCAGTGAGACGAATGCAATCGAGTAGAGAAGAAACCTCAGCTTCATTTATGAAATCTTCCAGGAACTGTGTACAAAAGTGACAAACGATAAATAAATTAATCAATATGTACCGTGGAGAATAACAGTATATAGAACAGATCCAGATGCGAAAGAGTTCAATAACTACACAGTTAAGCAAATGTATGTTTTTAAGAAAAATACTTTGATTTTTGAACAATTTAATCAACACTTTTTAGGAATTTTACACCTAAATCATCAAGACACAGCACTCAAAGGATTCCATATGGACACACATAAAGCTAGAACAACAACAACAACAAAAACTGGAGAAACAAAATAATAAACCTTGGTGTGAGGCCAGATTTGTTCAGGAGAAACATGCATAGTGCATCCCTCCTTAGCTACTTCCCACTCTACCACAAAGCGGGCAAGGATACCAGAACCAAAACTGAACCACATACTCATTAGTCCAACAGCCTCAATTCGAAAAGCCCTTCGTAGCTGCTCGGATAATATATCGCCACCGTCAACAGAAGTCTTTGCCTTGGAGTGTGTCTGAGATTCATTATTAATACCACCTTCATCATTCTTTGTTTCAGATCTAACTCCCAGCAACTTTCTCATACCAAGAGAAAACATTCTTGCACGAGAAAGCCTATGGATGTCTGCAACTAACTTTTTCACACTATCTGGTTCAACTGATTGAAAACTAAGTACAACACCCTCGGCATAAAACTGAATGTGAGAATCTACATCAGAGGTATTAGCAATACGGACACCAGAACCCCATGGTGTATTGCTGCTTCCCTTTTGAAGCTCCCACAAGTCTTGAAAATATTTATCAGTAATTTTGACGTCCCAGTGCATGTTTCCAGGCTTTCCAAGATTCAAGCATATCCTTGGCCAGGAGTCGCTTCTAGCAAATGGGACTCTGAACCACAAATTAAAAGATGGATCTCGGAGGCCACTTTCCTCAACAAAAGGAATATCAAGTGCCTTCATTTGACCCGTCAATTGAGCATGCTTGATGGAGAGAGAGGAGTGTTTAACCACATGTAAAAGAGCTGAAACGTAGATGCTTGATGGTGCATTCCCCTTGTTTGCTTCCTCAATAATATTGCTGTAACTTTGCCCATCTAATTTATGGGAAAGGTTTAATGAAAATGTATTCACGGAACTAATGAAGCCTTGAAATGGTATGGAAAGTTTTCTTCGTTTGGCTAGCATCGTATCACGCTCATTATTAGTAAGTGATGGAACATGCATCATTAAATCTGAAATCATCCGTTTCTTCTTTTTTTGTACCATCAGTTATATTTTCCTCATGAGAAAATATATCACCTTTTGTTGATTTTGGACCTTGATCTGAAAAATAACACTTCGATCATCAAATTCAACAGCAGAAAAAAGAAAACCACAGAAGCTAAAAAATGCAGTGAGAAAAAGGATGAAATGAAAAATAAAGAAATGAGCATATGTTACTTCGTAACTGTCACAAGTTGATAGACTACTTACATTCAGGGGTCGAAATCCATGAGCTAGTTACACCAGTTGGTTTTGTGGTTACCCCATACACTTGCAAACTAGAAGGCTGTGATGGTGAACAGGGTACTGCTGAAATACCGATGACAGAAGCTTCTTTTGAACCTTCACGAACTGGCCTTAAATGGGCATCATCTAAAGAAGAACGAGCACTAACCTCAAGTTTATGAGAAGATTTTAGGGAAGCCAAATCCTGATCTGATTTTGATGCAGATAGTTTTTTAGGAGTTTCCCTTCCCTGATCTGACAAGTATGAGTTTTTTCAAGCTGCCAGATGAATATGACAGACCATCATATTTGAGTGATGGACCTGAGATTGTGTCTTGATTTATTAGAGGAAGATACTTTGTCCCACTCCAATCATAAGATAGACTACCAGGCTTCGAAATATTAGTTGATAAAGACCCAAACTCGGAATTGTGAGTCTTTTCAAGAAATAATGAGGGATTCTGAACAGCAAGGGTACTTGCAGATACCCCTTTCTCAAAGTCGAATACATCATCAACAGAAAATGAGAAGCTTGATGACTGTAATCCAAGAGTTTGGGTTGAACTGTGAAGGACCAAGTCTGAAGGGAGAGACTGCTCAGAATCATGCGCAGGAATGTCTGAGTTCTTAGAAGCAGAAAGCCTTTTTCCTATATCAGGTAAGCTCAAACTGATTTTGTCTTCTAGCATTTTTATGCGTGTGAGATCAATCTTCTTGATGCCCACTACATTTGTGAAGTCACCAGAAGTGTGGTCTTTTCCTGTGGGCTCAGGATCAGTCTCCAATAATTTAAACAGTGGTTTGGAATCTTTGTCAAGTTCAACAAGTAAATAGTATGCCTGCCACAGTTAGGGAATCCGAGTACTAGGAGTGGGTCCTTAAGTAAGGTATTGGGAACCTTGACTGATTTAAACCTTGTTCAAATACCTATGACAACAAATTTCAAGTGTTAATACCATGAATGGTAAAATTTAATCATTTGACAGTTTGTATGTCTCTCTGTATACATTAACCAAGTATAACAAATCCTTCTGCTACGAAGGATTTCTTGATGATGCAGAACAAAGACATATACACCTATTTGGTAATCAACTTTTTCCATGAATCCTTAGAAAGAGATGTATCATGTGCACTGATGAAACAAATTTAGCACAATTCTCATCTAAATTTTTGTGAGCTTAATTGAAAATAGATTGCCCCAAAAAAACAATAGGGGAAAATTCAACTAATCCAACATGTCCGATACATAAATAAAGAATACTTCGAGGAGAATCTTTAAAGGAGCTCTAATGTTACCCATCCTAACACTAGCTTAATAATTAAAGACTACGCAGTTTTTTGGGATAGAATAAAACAATAATATTCGACTATCTTGGAAAGTTTGTTAGTCTGTGCTTTGACACTTATAAATTAATATGATCAAATATAGGGTTCAGGCTTTATTGGGATTGCAAATAGGTCACTGATATTTATGATCCGCAAAAAAATAAAAAGCACCACCCGTTCCCAGGTAATAAACAAAATTATGATACACCAGTATACCCTAGAGGAGGAAGATCCAAGACCAGTCAAATGCTCAATCAAACAGCTGAGGATTATATACTAGTATACTACTAAGATTTGGGAATTGGGACATGACACTATCAGGTATTACTGTATCCTAGTCCCTAGCTCAATCTATGTTCACAAACCAGCATCATAATGTAAGAAAGATTTATATTTAACTAAACTGTTGCAAGCGAATATCTGACACCAACTATTCGTTATACTTTAAATAACAATGCAAATCAAGTTGGATTTTTTGGTTTATTATTTGTTTTGCTAGGTACCAGCCTCAAGGCAGAACACTCACCCTCAGTAAACGAAATAAGAATAAAAATTACCTCCAATCCTAAGAATCTGCCAACAGAAGCAAATAAATGTAGTATGCTTCTACATCTCAAGGTACTGAAAATGTCAGCAACTGCAGCATTTGCTTGATTTATAGCCTCTTCACTGTCTAAAAGAATGGAAGGGGCTAAAAAATTCCTGGATGACTGAAGGAGAAAGCGACCATTCCTGTATATGATTGTAGGAATTAGATAAGATCAAAAAGGGTACATGAATCTTCAGTTGCCTTGTACATTTTCTATACAAAAGGTTTTATAGGGTTATGTATACGCTAAATTTTATACTTAAAAATGACATTGTCATTTAACGGCAAAAATGAGTAATTAAACTATCAATTATTATGTTCACAGTCTCTCTCTCCTACTTTCTTCTGCTAGTATTGAATTTCTATTTGTGTTAATGAATAAATGAGATTCAATAAAGATTTTCATTACATTTTTTGTAATAATGAAATTTGATTCCCAACGAAGCAGAATGGTCAGGTGGTGATTACTGTCCACTATCAGCTAATACTAATGAATAATTGTCAATCGACACACTTTTACCAACAGCCAAAGTTCAGTGTAAGACACTTACATAGCCATCTTTCCTGTAGTTTTACTGGCCATTTTAAGCATTTTGAATACAACTACCCCATGAAAACATGTATGTTGGTATCACGAGCTTGCCTAACAATGAAAGTATACCGCTACATTAACATATATATAAAATAAAGGATGTGAAAACCTCAAAAATGCAGGCACCAAGGAGCCTTATTTTAAATATTTCTTATCAAAAACCAATAGTTGGATTCAGATAATACTAATTCGTCCAAATGCTGAAAACTAAATGATCAACTGAAAAAGAGAAAAAATGAGGCACCATTTTATTTTCCCTAGTTAGTTCCAGGAATAATTTAAGGATTGCTTGATAGTCCACCCTGGAAAAGAGCCATATTATGAAACACTAAGTCTATCTGATATTTGACTCAACTACAACGCATTTGTGAGGCAGGGATCATGGACGCTATAAAGCCTGAATTTCCCTCTGAGTAAAATTTACAAACTGTCTATGGAGACTAAAGCATGCAGAAAAGAACTGCGTATTAAGACGACAGTCAATACTAGACGGATCAAAAGGAATTACTAGTATCAACAATAACCACTTGCACAAAGGCAGCATGTTGGGTAGAGATTAAAACCTTATATTGACACTGAGTATGAAAAATAGGGATCCATAGGCACGCACACGCAATTCTTCCTGCCCTTTATTTCCCTTCTCCTTGTTATCTTGCTGCATATGATAGATGTTGTTAGTCAGAAAATTCAAAAAAATATCAGGCAATAAAATTTGCAAGCAACCAAACTATGCTAAGTGTGGTCAACGCCAGAATGATCAAAGCATCATTAGCCTATTAGTCACACGAGATAGCAATCTCATTGCCAAATATACCTGTTTATTGCACAAACTGAGTTCATCCTTACGAATTTGAAGAACTACATCGCCAGGAACTTGACAAATCTGAATATTATTTGTCAGCAGTTTGTGAATCTCAAGTAGTCGAGTATATCTATTACAACATATTGCTTCTAGCAACAGCTTTTCAACATCAATGCAACCATGGTCAAGGGTGAAGACTGCCTTCTTGCCAGTTGTTGGGTCTACGATAAATGTGCTATGGGTGCACTTTATTTGATGATCGCTTCCGGGCTCAATCCTTATAAAAGGGCATGATCCCGAGTCAGGTGAACCAGAAGTTCTGTTTAAGTCAAGCCAGTACATGAGCTTCAAACCAGGAGTACGTAGACCAACGTATTCAACTTCTATATCCTGGTTCATCTGTGAGGATGTTGAATTCCCTCCTTGACCTGTACCATCAGATAAAAGATCAAAGTGAATAGCGCCCTTCCATCGTCCTTGCCGAAGGGCTTGTACTTGCCTTATGACAGTATCCATAACAAGTGACACACAAAGTTCATGCAAGATAGAGTGTAATGTCCTGAACGGATTTTCCGATTCGGTCATTCTACGCTCTAGATCATCTCCAAGAACATGCCTTCGAGTTTTTTCCAACTTTACGAGTCCACTTTTCTCACCTACCAATAGCTCTAAATTCAATATTCTCCACAATGTTAAGTGCCCCCGGTATCCAAGAGTTACTAACGCCTTATACTCTCCATCTACTTGAACTAATACAGTCCCATCAGATATCGAAACACGAGAAAACTCTTTCGGAAGTGGGATTTCAAGCAATTTTGACCTAACTAATGCATCTAACTTTTTTAACCCAGATTTCTGCTGTTCCTCAGTTAAGCTTCCCTGTAATCCTACATCCTCAACACATTTTGGAAACTTTGAATAAGTTCCCGTAAGAAGAATTTCAATAGCTGATGGAACATCATACGTAGGTACTCGAGCTTGCTGCAGACCCTCATGCATGAAAAACAATGAATCTGCCACCTGAGTGAAACACGTATCATGGAAAGACAGCATAGATCCTAGCTGCTGACAGGACTGAGTCAACGGTATCTGCAGACATCATTCATAATTATTAATAGTAACGAAACCTAGAGACTAATCTAAACATATGTAAAATAAGTCTTAGTGCTAAAAAAGAAGTAACCTGGCGACACCATTTGGAAAGAACATTAAGTCGAAGCATACGTTGCTGAGTGACATGAATGAATTTGAGCAATCCAATTTTCTTCTGAGCATCAGATAGGTCAGTAGATGTTGAATGTTCGACAAGGTCTTTAAGCGATAGATAAGAGTCTTCGGCAGCACGAGTAACGAGTGTGGCGAAATCGACCGTTTCGTGCCCTAATTTATCGGCCATGTTTAGGGCAAAGTGAAATGATGTGTATGAAGTCGTCGGAGAGAAGTCAATTGATGAAGTTGCGGACGGAATTTGATGGAGAGACGCACGCCAGATCTGCGCCTTCTTCTCTTTTTTACATATAAACCTAAAGGTTTGCTTCGACACAGATTTTATTTGACTTTTATAAGTTAGTTTTGTATTCTCGTGTTTTGAAAGTTTTTTTTTGAAGTGAAAAATCATTTAGTCAATTACATTTTCATTTTCTTAGGGCATCCGCACCCGTTGAGAAAGTTTTATTTTGTTGAGGAATTCCTCGATAAGGAATTCCTATTACTATTCATCAAACAGTAATAGCAATCTGCACATTTTATGCACCCATCACTATCTCGAGGAGATATTTCTATTACTATTCACATTTTTTTAATAATTTATAATTTGATAAAAAAATTTTTAAAGATAAGTGAATTATTAGGTCGGATTTCCGATAAGATTTTCTACAAATCGGAAGTTGACACGTATATTTAAGGATAAGCTTCTAACTTGTATAAAATGAGGTTCGTGGATCATTGTATATTCACACATTCATTCATCTTCTCCTCATTTAGATTTTTGTTGCTTTCTACAATCTTGTATTCGGATAATGGATCCTTTCAATTTTAATGAGAGTTTTCACTTGTTCAACCAACGAATGAATGAGATGAATGAAATGGGGAACTCATTTGTTGTGGATGCTGTTGCGATTACAACAATGGCTGCTCAAGAGAAGGAAGAGGCGCGGCCTCGTCGACAACCAAATCGCCAGAGACATAGACGGTCGAGGGGGAAAATCTTTTACAAGACTACTTCATTGAGCGTCCAATTTTTCCCGAATCAGACTTTCGTCAAAGGTATCGTATGAGTAGCTGTCTTTTTAATCGTATAAAGACTACGCTTTGTAACAATGATACATATTGGCATCAACGAAATGATGCTGCTGGAGTGCTAGGCCTCCTTCCCAAACAATTCGTAACCCTCAAGATGATGCAGAAAAACTATTTGCAAAAAAACAAGAATCATATCGCAAAGATGTGGAACATGCATTTGGGATTTTACAATCCCGATGGTCAATAGTGCGTCACGCAGGTATGTGTCACAAAAAAAGTGTTTTGACTACTATTATGTTAGCATGCATCATAATGCATAATATGATTGTTGAGGAGGAATTTGACGAGGAGGAATTTATTGAAGTCGAAGAAGATCTCCTCAATCCAAGTAGTGTCTTTACTGTGTATGATGGACCAACTGATCAAAATGGTAATCGAATTTCTCATGACCCAGTGGAAAGAGCTCAACAATCTCAAGCATTTGGTGAACGTATTATAAACCTTCAATCTGCATATCTTCACGCTCAACTTCAAACTGATTTGGTGAAGCATAATTGGTTCATAGAAACTGGCGAACAAATATGAGGTCTTATTATGTTTCTCAAATTTATTTTCAAGTGTTGAAGTTTTATTTTTAATTTTCATGTATTGCCTTTTCTTATCTGTTTCTTTTGTAATGTGTGTTGTATTTTAATTATAAAGAAACTATTTAAAAAAATTATTTGTTGTGTTTTTTAATTCTAAAAGTGAATCTGAGTTTTAAATTTTTGTTTGTATTTTTATTTTAATTATTTGTAGTGATTAACTAAGTAATTAAAGATAATTTGATTATTATCAATGATTAAAATTAAAATTAAAATTAAAACTAAACTAAACAAATCGACACAATGGCGACGATCGGCGATTGAGGCTTGGATGAAGCCGAGCGACGTTGAACGATTCGTCTTGGAAACAAATCGACACAAAGTGAGAGTTGAAGGACGTTCTCGACGACGATCTAGGGGAGATCGTCCTCGAGCACGTTCTACCTCCTTCGGATATTCCTCTCAATCGGTGCATTTTGTTGAACCCTTGGGGTTTTGATGATGACAAGTGATCAATACTGACTAGTGTATTGAGTGTGCAGATTGTGCTTCACTGGACTTACCCAACGACTCGTCTGAATTCGTTAGCAGTTCCTGATATTTCGGACAGAGAAAAATCAGGGAAGATTATCTAGTTGCCTAAAGTGATTAGATCGATTTTGATGATATTCTAACTGCCAAAACTGATCGTGATAATATTCTAACTACCTTTTAGAGTTGAGATAAAATATTGTTTGGAGATTTGAGATTTAAGAAGATATGATATTTCCTAATTGAATCTTGCATGGATTGTAGGGTTTGATTTGGAAGGAGTGGCTTAGTATAAAAGCCAGCAGCAGGAGCTTGGATTCGTGGTGACTTTGTGAGAGAGCAGGGAGCGATCGAGACCAAAGCACATGGAGACGAGCAGAGGCAGCAAGGGAGCCAGCGTGACCGCGTTTACTACGTTGGTTGAGTGCTTTTCGTGTTAGGCTAGAGACTGCATCAGTCCATCTAGCGTGAGACGGTTTGCTGCAGAACTTTGGAGTTTGTTGGTGTCTGAGAATCAAGGGGTGCAGCTTAGAACTGTAGTAAACGAGGAGTTGTACTAGCTGATTCAAGTGTATTCGATTCGAGGATATTAATAAAGTTCGAAGTTAAGAATCCTTCCAGTAGCTGCTGGAAGGGGTGGTTTTTCCCAGTTGGGTTTCCACCTAAAATCGTGAGTCTTGATTTACTTGTGTTTATTTCGTTACTCTTGTTTATTCCGCTGCGACTAGTCGTATCGAGGGACAAGTCGACCCTCACGACTAGAAGTACAAGCTAACCTCGATCCAACAATTGGTATCAGAGCCCGATACTCTAGATTAGTGTTAGCTTGCAGGTAACATGGCTAAAAACTTCGGAGATTGGACACCCCCGCCACTGAAATCGGGAGAATATGACTGGTGGGTTAAACAGTTCAAGTCACATGTGTGTTCTCTGGATGCTCAGGTCTGAAAGGTCATTACTAGAGGAGATGAACCAATTTTGGACCAGATGATGATGGTTAAGGATGAGGACCTTTATGATGAAGAAGACTATCGGATCGTTGAAAAGAACCATCGTGCTAAAAGAGTTCTCTTCAAGCACTGACCGAAGGAGACAAACGGAAGATACTAGGATATGACACTGCCAATGAGATTTGGGAGCCCTGAAAAGACTGTACTCTGGGAATGAGGATATCCAGAAGAACAGAGTATTGACAGCACTTAAGGAGTATGAGTCGGTTGCTCAGGGAAGGAATGAATCTCTGGAGGACTTCCACTCCAGGTTCCAGACATGTGTGGGACAACTGGTCTTTCTGGGTGAAAAGATGGAAGACTGGAGAATCACTCACCGGTTCCTCCAGGCACTGGATCCTAGCTGGGATCATATAGCAATGGCCTACACGCTCAATCAGATATTAAAGCTATAACACTGGAAGAACTTGTAGCGAGACTTCAGTCACATGCTATTGTGTTCAAAGGGAAGACGGCCTCCAGAGAAGCTACAAAGTCCAAGTCACTGGCACTTAAGGTTGAAAAGCGTTCGAACTAGTCCAGACTGATGCTCAAGATGATGAGGACCTTGATGAATCCACTGCTTTGATCACCAGAGCACTAAGAATGACAAAACTGGATGCTATGAGGAAAGTCAGAAAGTTTAACAGAGAAGACAACCAGAACTCACAGTCCTCTAATCAGAACACACAATCGACTGGTCCTAAAGACAAGAAGGACATCATATGCTGGTGGTGCCAAAAGAAAGGACATAGATCAACTGAGTGTCTGAGAAAGAAGGCGGGAAAGCCTGCTACTGAAAGGGATGGCAAAGCAATGTTGGCTGCATGGGGAGATGAAGGAGAAGAAAGTGACTGCGATCTACCAGTGAATCGGGAAGTCTGCTTGATGGCACTTGGAGATGACGCGAATAATGAGGTAACTACTAACTCTCCTTCTAGAATGTCTCGTGCTGATTTATTAGATCTCCTGAGAAAACTAACCGATGTGAATGACGAGATGAGTAGTATATTGGAAGAGCAGAAAGTTGAAATTGCAGGTCTTATTGAGGAAAATCTTTTATGGTCTGCACTGCTATAGAACTTCAGGATGCGATTAAGAAGAAGTCGGTCAAATGTCACAACTGTCCTGATTTGAAAGAAGAAGTCAGGAAATTAAAAGATGAGATACAGAAATTGAAAAAAGAGAAAACGGAACTGACCAGTGAACTGGAAGAGAAGAGTAAAGAGAACGACGAACTGGTCACAAAACTGGACAAACTGAAGAAGAAGGCACCTGTTGTTGTTGCTGCTGAACAAGAGGTACCTACCCTGAGAGAAAGATTCCGACCAGGTTTAGGATATGTTGCTGAGGAGAAACACATTGCTTCCACTAGTTCTGATAGAACACATCATAGCCAGATAATTTCGAGAGATCATTCTGCGACCAGTTTGTACCATTTGATGGTTCTAAGGCATATCAGATATGGAAGAAGCAAGCAGACAACACTGGACCACTGAACTTCCAAGCACGTAAGAAAGAGAAACCGTTTAGACCAGGGAACAGTAAGTACGTAAACCTGAGATCGCACCGTGTTTGCTGGCACTGCGGTAATAATGGACATTACCGCAGAGAATGTGATAAGCTAAAAGCCGATAGGAAGAGAAATGAGATGTACACTAGGAATCGTGGTCAGGAAGTCAGGGGGAACCACAAGTGGAAGGAACCCATGAGATCACAACAGAGGTACTCTCAAGGCTATGAACCGGCACATCACTATCATGAGAAGCGACCACAACACTTGACCAAACAGAGACAGTCCTCACCTCGCTATCATAAGGAACAACCACAACACTGGACTAGACAACACTTGACTAGACAACACTGGACTGCCACAGGAGGAAGACCTAGGGAAACTCCAAGAAGGAAAATTGATCTAGGAACAGAATGGAAACCAAACCCCACTAACAAATTTTTTTAATGTTGTTTCCTACAAATCTAAAGCAGTTAAGCCCAAGTCAATCTGGGTCCGTAAGACTGATGTTTTCCTTGCAGGTAAGAAGAAGGGACAGAAGGTGGTTCATAGACAGCGCATGCTCACTCCACATGACAGGGAACAAGGAGTGGTTTCTAACCTCAATAAACATCAAGGAGGACCGATCACCTTTGGAAACAAGAGCAGAGGTGAAATTTGTGGGATCGGTACTGTAAGTCTGTCTAGTACTACTCAAGTAGAAGATGTTAGTTATGTTAGGGTTTAAGTTATAACTTGCTAAGTGTTTCTCAGTTATCGCAAAAAGGTAAAAATCGAATTATTTTCACTGACACTGACTGTTTGGTTGAGCGCATTGAGACAGGAAAGATTCTTCTGAAGGGAATAAGAAATAACAATGTCTATATTGTTGATCACTCGTTTGAGCCAGAAGGGGAGTTGTGCCTTGTGTCGCACTCAGATGATTCTGACTTATGGCACCGAAGACTAGGACATGCCAGTCTACGTCTTCTCTCCAAACTCCAAAAGAAGAATCTAGTAGAAGGATTACCCAGCGTGAAGGAATCTGAGAACGGAGTATGCGGTTCTTGTGCCAAAGGTAAAATGGTGAGAAGCTCCTTCAAATCAAAGGACTGGGTAAGTTCCAAGAAGCCTCTAGACTTGATTCATATGGATCTGTGCGGACCGATGCGTGTCCAGAGTAGAGGAGGTAATCGGTATGTACTAGTCATTGTTGATGACTACTCAAGGTACACCTGGACTATCTTTCTTAGAACTAAAGATGAAACTTTTGATGAGTTCGAAAATTGGAAAACTAGTGTTGAACGATTACTTGACTTATCTATTATCTCACTACGTACTGACCATGGAACAGAGTTCCAGAACTCTCAATTTCTTGACTTGTGCAGACTGGAAGGTATAAGTCATAACTTCTCCGCTCCTAGGACCCCCAACAGAACGGAGTGGTTGAAAGGAAAAATCGAACTCTAGAGGACATGACTAGGACCATGATGATAGCCAGTAATCTTCCTAGAAACTTCTGGGCCGAAGCACTACATGCCGCATGCTACATCATCAACAGAGAGCCTATCTGAGACCAGGGATTGACAAGACTCCATATGAGCTTCTGAGGGGTAGAAAACCAAATCTGTCTCACCTGCGCATCTTTGGTTGCAAGTGCTATGTGCACAATAATGGTAAGGACAGTCTCGGTAAGTTTGATCCGAGAAGTGACGAAGGAACTTTCGTTGGATACTCATCTTCAAGCAAAGCCTACAAAGTCTATAATCATCGTTGAAGAGAGTAGAAGAGTCAATACATGTCAGGTTCGATGAGTCAGTAATGGGAGGAAAGTCTGTGAGAACCTTAGAGCTGACGAAAGATGATGATAATTTGGAGCTGACCAGAGATGAGTGGACCCAGAGGAAGATCCTGTGATGAACCAGTTCCTGTCCTCAAGGAACAAGTGGAGGAGAAGGGTCAAATGAAACAATGCAGAAGATGAAGAATCTGACAAGAAGAAGAGACTACTGTGGAACCAGAGGATGATGAATGAAGCAGACGAGAATAATCAACTACCAGGCTCTGGAAGTGCTCCACCAGAAGAGAGACAAAGAATGCAACACAGCAACAACAAGAAGTTCCCAGAACGAGTGGACGACAGAGTCATCCTCCGATCAAATTCAGAGACTATCATACTGAACTTCCTAACCTTTCGTCTCAGAACACTAGTGGGAATGGTCAAGTTGCATTATTGAGTTACTGTGCTAACACTGCCTTTGTTTCTCTTGCAGAACCAAAAACGGTGACTGAAGCACTGAAGGATCCAGACTGGGTAGTAGCCATGCAAGAAGAGCTCCACCAGTTCGAGCGCAACAAAGTCTGGGAACTAGTCCCTCGTCCATCTGACCGGACCATCATTGGTACCAAGTGGGTATTCAAGAACAAGCTTGATGATCAAGGGAACATTGTACGAAACAAAGCAAGATTGGTGGTCAAAGGGTATAATCAGCAGGAAGGCATAGACTATGATGAGACATTCGCACCAGTGGCAAGACTGGAGGCAATCAGACTGCTGATTGCGTATGCTGCCTACCATGGATTCAAGTTGTACCAAATGGACGTTAAGACGGCCTTTCTGAATGGAATTCTGAAAGAAGAGGTGTATGTGTCTCAGACACCTGGCTTTGAAGATCACCAGTTCCCAATCATGTCTACCGATTGGAGAAAGCACTGTATGGGCTGAAACAGGCCCCTCGCGCCTGGTATGAGCGATTGTCCCAGTTTTTACTTGATCATGGATATACCAGAGGACAGGTAGACAAGACTCTGTTCTTGCTGAAAAAGGGAAGTGATATACTAGTAGTTCAAGTATATGTAGATGACATTATTTTTGGATCCACTAACACTTCTCTTGTCAAGGAATTTTCAGAGCTCATGAGAACAGAATTTGAAATGAGTATGGAAGGTGAACTCACTTTCTTTCTTGGTTTACAAGTGTCACAGGAAAAGGAAGGAACCAAGATCTACCAACAGAAGTACCTGAGAGAGATGATAAAGAAGTTTGGTATGGGCGATGCCAAACACTTCAGTACACCGATATCCCCAAATGACTCGCTTGGGAAGGACGAGTCAGCTCCACCAGTTGATCAGAAACTCTACCGGGGAATGATAGGTTCACTTCTTTACTTAACTGCTAGCCGACCAGATATAATGTATAGTGTTTGTCTCTGTGCCAGGTTTCAGGCTGACCCCAGAGAAACACACTTGAAGGCAGTTAAAAGAATACTCAGGTATCTTAAGGGAACTGACAACTTGGTGCTGTGGTATCCTAGAGGAGAATCGCTAGAACTTGTGGGATACACCGACGCAGACTTCGCTGGAAGCAGAGTGGATCGGAAGTCGACCTCTGGAACAGCTCAGTTTCTTAGCTCATGTCTAGTCTCCTGGTCTTCCAAGAAACAAAATTCAGTGGCACTTTCCACTGCAGAGGCAGAATATATGGCAGCTGCTGCATGCTGCTCTCAGCTGTTATGGCTCCGACAACAGCTAAGTGACTATGGTCTTAAATTACTTTCAGTTCCTATTTTCTGTGATAACACTAGTGCTATTGAAATCTCTAAGAATCCTGTGCAGCACACTAGAACAAAGCATATAGAGACACGTTATCACTTTCTAAAAGACTGGGTTGAAAAGGGAATAGTCACAATGAACTACTGTAGGACAGATGATCAAGTCGCTGACATTTTCACGAAGGCCTTGCATAGGGAACTCTTCGAAAGGCTCCGAATGGAGCTGGGTATGATCTCTCTATCCTAATCAGTATATAACTTCTACTACTAACCTCTGTCTGATCTGAATATTCATGCTCTGGTGTGTTAGTAGATAGAAGTGACTAGTGATCACCAACTGGAGGTCACATATCTTGTGTACTAGTAGCTTCAGTACAGCTTAAGACTCCCGTCACATATGGTAAAACTATGATATATTTCAGTATGTTCTTTGTGACCTAACAACACTTCCTATTTGTTCCCACATCATAAGCCCAAAGGAAGTAGTTGAGACCAACCCTAGCCTATTCCAGAACTAGCTGTCTCCAGTCCCAATCTGTTTTGACTAGTAGTTCGGAGACACTAGTGGTAGATGATACACACATATTCGATAATGATCATATGTTTCGGTGTGTTTATGTGATTCTTTGACTAACATGCTTTTCTTTGAAGTAATGTTTTCTGTCACTAGGACAACTGCTGCATTACCTCCTTCACACTATACCTTGAGATTGGTTAATCAGAGAGACTAGTGGTAAGACTTGGTTGTCAGACAGCATTCATTAGTCACCGATTGGATTGACCAATGAGACACTGATTTTGTTACACCCGAAGAAAACGATTGGACTTATCAGGTTAGGTGAGGTGACAATTTTTGTGGGTAACTTTGAAATTCAAATTTTGGAGAGAATATTTAGGAGGATATTTGGGAAATATATAAGCAGACTTTTGGGATCAAGCCTCCTCACAATTGCCGCCGATTCGAAACCCTAATTGCAAAAACCCTAATCCGAATCCCATCTCTCCCCAATGGACTTCTCCAAGTTTAACCTTGCAGCGCTGCTAACTCCGGAGGAATTGAGAGCAATGGCGAGTGCAATGGAAAAGATGACACAAGCGAAGGTTGCGGCTGAGGTGGCCAAGGCATCGGCTTCCACCACTGACGCGCCTCAGGTTGTCACTCCGCCGCCTGAGGTGGTTGCTCCGACTGAAGAACAGATTGATGCAACAATTGACAATGTGGTGAAGTCCATTCAGAGTGAGGACAATCAGACTCAAAAGGAGAAATCAGATGATGAGGTAGGTGGCACGACCCTGGAGACTGAAGCGATTCCGGTGGTGGTGAGTCATGGTGCAGGGTCAACTGAAGTTCCCACGACGGCAGAGTCTGCCGATAAGTCACCACCCAAGAGGACAGATGAGATTGGGACTCTGAGTGATGAGAAGGTGACTGATGTGAAGGAAAAGGGGAACACTGAAGAAGTACCAGTCACCACTGAGGATTTGGGGCAACAGACCATATCAGTAGATGGAGATGACCGGTCGTCAGAGGTGAAAGACGACAACGCAAGGAAACATACTTCACAGACCAGTCGGGAGGAGAGTTTGAGTATTGGTATCTCTCTGGGCAGAAGGATCGGCACCAGAAACAAAGGCAAAGGAGTTGCTTCCGGCATTCTGCCAAGCAACAAGAGGAAGGCAGAGTCGACTGTCTCTGGTGACCGTCAGGTGAAGGCGAGGAGAGATGCAGCTAAGGATTTCTCGAAGTCCTCAGACCGGCTATGCCAAGGTATTGTTCGCGACATGGCTTTTGATCCTGATTATTTACTTGATAATGATCTTGGTATGGTTGTGGAATTGTTTACTCATCAAGGGTGGGATGAGTTGTTTATGGGACCGGCTATGATTGATGTCGGATTGGTAAAAGAATTCTATAAGTTGTTTGAGGTTGTGTCTGGCAGTAAGTTGATTACTGTGTGTTTTAAGATTGGAAAGGAAAAGTTCAAAAGGGGGAAGTAGTGGCTGTTATGTGCAGGTAAAGGACTCAGTTCACTCAGTTCCTAAGGAACTTTAACAAGAGGACCTAGTGCATGGACTTAGGGGGAATGCTCGGTAGCTTGGTCGGTAATTGAATCTGCACATCACTTGTCTTGTTCTTATTTTTCCAGATTATTTGTCATCATCAAAAAGGGGGAAATTGTTGAACCCTTGGGGTTTTGATGATGACAAGTGATCAATACTGACTAGTGTATTGAGTGTGCAGATTGTACTTCACTGGACTTACCCAACGACTAGTCTGAAGTTCCTGATATTTCGGACAGAGAAAAATCAGGGAAGATTATCTAGTTGCCTAAAGTGATTAGATCGATTTTGATGATATTCTAACTGCCAAAACTGATTGTGATAATATTCTAACTACCTTTTAGAGTTGAGATAAAATATTTTGAGATAAAATATTGTTTGGAGATTTGAGATTTAAGAAGATATGATATTTCCTAATTGAATCTTGCATGGATTGTAGGGTTTGATTTGGAAGGAGTGGCTTAGTATAAAAGCCAGCAGCAGGAGCTTGGATTCGTGGTGACTTTGTGAGAGAGCAAGGAGCGATCGAGACCAAAGCACACGGAGACGAGCAGAGGCAGCAAGGGAGCCAGCGTGACCGCGTTTACTACGTTGGTTGAGTGCTTTTCGTGTTAGGCTAGAGACTGCATCAGTCCATCTAGCGTGAGACGGTTTGCTGCAGAACTTTGGAGTTTGTTGACTGTAGTAAACGAGGAGTTGTACTAGCTGATTCAAGTGTATTCGGTTCGAGGATATTAATAAAGTTTGAAGTTGAGAATCCTTCCAGTAGCTGCTGGAAGGGGTGGTTTTTCCCAGTTGGGTTTCCACCTAAAATCGTGAGTCTTGATTTACTTGTGTTTATTTCGTTACTCTTGTTTATTCCGCTGCGACCAGTCGTATCGAGGGACAAGTCGACCCTCACGACTAGAAGTACAAGCTAACCTCGATCCAACACATTTGAAACTGACGAGAACGATCTCAAATTGAGATAGATCGTTCTCAAATTGAGATCGATCTCCAACCGGTGCAGATGCCCTTATAACATCCAAAACAGGTTCAGCCTCGATTTGGACATGTTTCGATGTGGCACAATGTCATTTTGATGATTTTTATTATAATTTTACGTAATTTATCTAAAAAATTATTAAAATTATTTTTCTATAATTAAAGTGCAAGACCCTTAATTAGCGGTAACTTTTGTAACCACGTTTTCTTTCCATTTTTACCCTCTTATTAATTAATTAAAAATCAAATTCATATGAATTAATAAAAAATAAAATTAAGTAAATAAGTGAATGCTATGCACAAGATTTTTGCATTAAATACTAGTGTAATTTTGATTAGAAGGTCAGATTTTTTGATAGGAATGTAAGAGGCAATGATTAATAATAAATTGATTAGTTTAAATAAAAATTCGCCATATGCAATAAATTAGTAATAAGTTACTAAAATTAATCAAAATGAGCTACTGAAAATTTTTTAAACAAATAATAATTAATTTTTACATCGCTCAAAAACTAAACAAATTCTAAACCTAAGAGTATACACTCATGATGACTTGAACAACCGACCTCTGAAAAAAGATATCAAGTGATTTATCAATATATTGCTACTCATGCTAGCGAATGAAATTGAATACTGTTTTATGCATTACACTAAGATGTACCAACGTTGGATCCATTTGAAACAACAATATACATTTGCAATGCAGATATGATGCTGAATCCTTATGCCATCTTCATTAATAAGTTCGATCGGTAATATGATGGGATGGGAGTGATTTGGATTCACATTAATTAGCATCTTCATCAAGAGGTGGTCTCTTTTGAGACTCTTACTGTTGGGTGAGACCCTGAGACCCCCATTGTGCCACGTGGAGGTGAGAGAACAAAAGCAGCAATTTCTCTTACCTCCGATTTTGAATTTCTCACACTTCCACGTGGCACAATCTGGACCTCAAAAGCAACCCAACCAACGGCCATGATGGGGATCTCAGGATCTCACCCCTTAATAGCGTCTCAAAAAAACATCCCTCTCTTCATCAATACACATTCGCAGTGCTCTTCGTTGCATACAATACTTTGTATGATTCATTAATAAATAAAACACATTTGAAGAAGACTCATTTGCCTTCAAAAGACATGATTTGTCAATTGACTAAATCTGGAATTACACGTGGATTCAGGAGCACATAAATATACGGATGGCAGACATGTTTTGATGGACAACAAATGAAGCCTGTCCACCCAATTTTAGCAAACTATCTTTAGAAACCAAAAACTGTATAAAAAGCCAGAAGTTGAATGCACCATTTTCATCAAACTCTTTTTTCTTCAAACAAAAAGGCAATACAGAGAAAGGAGCTTGAGAAATCATTCCCTTCATCTCTGTAGGGCCTATTTGGCAGCAAGTCTTTTATTTATTTCTTATTTCAAAAAAATTACAAAAAAAAATCTAGACTCTGCCAAATAGGCCCTACGTCCGATTTGATGGAAAAAATGGCTTCTTCACATTCATGGATATTTGCATTTTTCATGGCATTGTGTATGGTTTCATCTGCTGCTGGTTGGAGAAGAGAACTTACTACAAGAAGTTGGGACATATTGGGATTCCATGAAAACTTGCCACATTCACCTCAGGAAGATCAAATCATTATCGGGGTCATCGACTCCGGAATCTGGCCAGAATCACCTAGTTTTAGTGACCAAGGTCTCGGACCACCACCCGCAAAATGGAAGGGTATTTGTGAACCTGGCCATTCGGCTGTCCCATTTAAATGCAACAAGTAAGTTCATCATATTTCTCCACCATATTGTTTTACTACATTGTCTTTTGTATTTTTATGTTGTTTTTTTCGTGTATACAGCAAGATCATAGGGGCGAGAGCATACTACCCTGATGATTTATTAGAAGGTAATGATAGATCGCCGAGAGACACAGAAGGACATGGAACACATGTTGCGGCTACACTTGCTGGTGTGCCTGTAAAAAATGTAAGTTTGGCAGGTATAGGACTTGGAACAGCAAGAGGAGCAGTACCTAGAGCTCGGATTGCAGTATACAAAGTGTGCTGGGATCATTCTTGTCAATACATGACCTTGGGTCTAAGAGATGCGATACTTGATGGGGTTGATATTATTTCAATGTCCATTAGTACCTGGCCATGGCCTTACGGAACTGATGGTCTGTCTTATGCTACCTTCGCCGCAATGAGTAATGGAATATTTGCATCATATGCCGCAGGAAATAACGCATCTTTGAATACGTTTACTGTTAATAATGTCATGCCATGGGTTACTACTGTTGGAAATTCTGCTGGATCTGGAACTGATTATATCACTTATGTAAGAACAGGAGATGGCAAGCAGTTTGAGGTACACATGATGTTTTTTATCTTTCGAGTTTTCAAAATTGCGAAGTTTTTAGGGACATTTTCTTAATTTTTGGCTTCGGTACTTACTCAGGGAGCTCTTATGAACATATACGAGCAAGGGAACACCATGTATCCATTGGCTTTGAATAGAGAAGTGACTAATTCAACTGAACCTGAGTTCCTTGACACCTGCGTTATTGAATTTATGAATCCTGAAGTTGTTAAAGGAAAGATTATACTCTGTCCTGACTTACCGAGTAAAGAGCTTCGTATGAATATCGACAGTTTAGGCGTTGCTGGTTTGATAGTTAAGATCGACCCAATAATGTTCCAATATCGAAGAGAAGCGTACAAGCTTCCCATTAGAAAAACTCCAGTTGTTAGTTTTGAAGGACTCAGATTTCTATTATTTGGTGAATTACCATCTCAACTCCAATAAAACCGGGTAAAAATCACTTCCTTAGCTATTCTTCTTCTTTTTAAGTTGTTATATACTCTAACCTGATTGTTTTAATGAGTTTCAACAGTCAGATTGCAACAGCAAATATTGCTAAATCTGTCGTGGCTCCAGATACACCTGCTAGACCTGCTTATTCTACCGGGAGAGGACCGAGTCTGATCGATATGAACGTCTTTAAGGTAACTTAACTATCAAGTAATTAATATGCATACATAATATGCGTTTTCATAACTTATATTTGAATTTTATGCAGCCGGACGTAAGTGCTCCAGGTGTGAACATTATCTCAGCAGTCCCTGGAACTGCAGGCTATGATGCCAAATCCGGAACATCGATGGCAGCTCCTTTCCTTAGTGGCACTGCTGCATACATTAAAAGTTTTCATCCAACTTGGTCTCCTGCTGTTATCAAATCTGCTCTGATGACTACAGGTAACATGTTTTCCAATATTGAATCATTTTTACATTTAATGTTTGTTTTAAATCATTTGATTTTGTCTAATGTTGCATTCAAATTCCGTGTAGCAACTCCAATGTCAGACCCTTATAAAAATGCGAGCGAATTGGCGTATGGCGCAGGGCAAGTAGATCCAGTAAGAGCAACCGATCCTGGACTAGTGTATGATACCGTAGAGATGGATTATGTGAAATACTTGTGCCAATACGGCAATGGCAGTAACGATTTGTTATTCAACGTAACAAGAAATCCAACATATGATTGCGCCAAAATACCAATCGAAAAGAATTGGCAGTTGAACTACCCAGCCTTCAGTATCCCTGTCTTTACTGATCAGCATTTTGTCAAGGTGTTCCAAAGGACAGTGACTAACGTTGGAAACTCGTCCGCGAGTAATTACAAGGCTGTAGTGAGTGCACCTGAGACATTTAATGTTAAAGTTGAGCCTAGTGTATTGGCTTTCACAGAGGTTGGACAATCACTGTCATATACGCTAACCGTGGAAGGCGTTCTTCCTAAGAGAAACGTTACAACACAAGTACTATCGGCTTATCTTGTATGGACTGATGGTTATCATCAAGTGAGGAGTCCAATTGTTGTCTTCGTAAGTTCCGCGTCAACTCTCCGTTTTACGCAAGTCAAGTAACTAAGTTTTTTGATAACATTTTGATCTTGTTGTATGTGCAGGAGAGACCTGTGGACATGGATGAACAAGTTGTTAAAATAATTGGGGCACCATTTCCTAAATAACTGTGAAGAAAAAACCAGCAAAGAAGGGGATGTAGTGGATGATTTAAACTGAATGCAGTGTTGTTCAATAGTGCATGATACTTCTCAATACTCCATTGTACATCTACATTTGACATACGTATTTCAATAATATTGAGAATAAAAGGTTGTCTTTATATGGAAAAAATTGTCTTTATAAGTATCTAGTTGAGTTAAGTTTGAACAAGTTCATATTTCGCTCGTTGATATTATGCAGTTCATCTAAGTGTTTGGTAAAATACGTAGATACAGTGATCTGTTACTCATTGGAAGCAAGGATCTGGGTCAATCTGGATGTATAGTTAATGCAAAAGACGAACAGTCACCACGCATAGGGATGCACATACGGGTCGACCCGGACCGACCCGACCCGGTCCGAGTTGACCCGATGATCCGGATTTTATTCAATGAGTGACTTGAGGACCGATCCGACCCGTGAAATTCCGGTCCGGTCCCGGTCCGGTCCGCGTCAACCCGGATCATTTTAGTGTAATTTTAAATAAAAATCCGGTCCCGGTCCGGGTCGTGACCCAGAAATTTCTAAAACTCACGACCCCGAAGACCGACCCGACACGAAATATTCCGATCCGGTCTTGACCCGACCCGAGAAAATCTGGTCCGGTCCGGATCATTTTTGTGCATCCCTAACGACGCAGAAGTTAATGCTGAGGCCAAGAGTCAAGGAATATACATGAAATTAATATGCATCGGAAATTGGAGTATGCATGAAATTAATGTGTATAGGAAATTGAAATTCGTTATCCCTAACATGTATATAAAAGGGTGGCAGAGATATGTAATAGAATAGAGAAAAAGAGAGAGAAAGAGTAGAGAGAAAATATAGATAAGAGAATAGAGAAAAGGTGTGATAGAGTTGTTTCTGGATCTGTGGTGTCTGACATAGGGAGAAACTAGTCTATCTGTAACATCCTGTGTCTGAGTAAGCTTCTACATCTGTGATTCTGACACAGGAAGAATCTTGTTATCTATCTCTGCGTCTGAAAGAGATTTCTGTATCTGTGGAGTGAGACACAGGAAGAAACCATGTCTCTGTGTAAATGCTTGTATGCTTAATAAACTGTGTTTTTTGCATCACATTACCTCTGTTTTATACACTAAATTTGGCTAACACAAGATCCATAAAATTGAATTCTATCTTTTTGTAGATGAAATGAGCATTATTGATGAAGCTAGCTTGTTTTCATCATTTCTAAATTGTCAAGATGATTTGACAGTTGAGAGCTTTCAATAAGCATATCACAATTGGAAAGTGTTCATTTGACACCCAACAAACGGTTTGAAATCTTGAAACTCATCCATCTACCATTCGCTTGACATTGTAAGTCATTGTGGGGTGATGTTAAGAAAAAATAGATATGAAAGGTAATTTGTGAGTTCGTGAGCAAAGGGTTTGTAGTTCGTGAGCAAAGGGTTGTAGACTTGTAGTTCGTGAGCAAAGGGTGAATCGAGTTTTCTTTCGGACAAGTTTCAGATCGTAAAATCGATAAATCGGAAAAGTTACCAATTTTTTCGGTAAATGGAAAAGGTTTTGGACCCGACTAAACATATATTAATTATTTTTAGGATTAAACTAGTCCAAATATTATTATTTTATTTTGAGACTATATTCTGGAACATAATTTAAAGCTTACTTCAAATTAAAAATAATGAATTATTTTGTAAAAATAATATATTATATTTATTTTATAAAATTTCGGTAAAATTGGTACTAGACTTGTGGATATTTTGATAAATATAGGGTCACGAAACGAAATACAAATTTGAGATCCGAAAATTATTCGGGGTGAAAATTTAAGAAATACCTGTACGTATACAGTATACTCACCCCTATATCTTGCTGGATATTCTGCATGCAGTTTTTTAAATCACTCTCTCTTTACCAACGTAGATGATCTCGGATCTAGTCGACAAATGTGAGCATTCTCAATACCAATACTCAGCTCCCTCCTCACTCTAAGGGGTAACCAGTCCATTTAATGAAAACATTTACTAGGCATGTAGCCTAGATATTTTGCATAAATAAAATAAAGCACAAATGATTTGTTTATTTGATTTCAGAAAGTTTCGTGTGTCATCTCTATTTCTCCCATAGCAGATGACCGTGTATGACATGCATGTTGACTTGAGTGACACGCATATGTTTTATGTTTGTCGCGTTGACGAGGGTCGCGTTAACTTCTTTACGTAGCTTTGACTGGCGATATGTTTTGTGTACTTATTAACTGCACGTACTGAGATGTATTGCTTTGGCAGACAGTGCATTATGCGTTAAAATAAAAATAATCCACGTGGTCATTTTAAATTTGAAACGCACTTTTCACTCATCACCTGTGCAAAGAAATCTAATATTGTTAATAATTTTTGTTACTCATAAAACTTATACTACTCAAATTTGAACCTAGTAATATAAGAATAATTTGAGCCATCCAAGTGTTGTGCAATTTGAGAAAGAATGCTAGTTGAGAAGTAGTCCGCAAATAGCTCCCAACCGATGATCCAATCTATTGGCGACACTTATGCTTCTCCAATACTCTCATCTCTACATAAACCTTCCTCATTCTTCACTTATCTTTCTCCAATCCATTCTTATTTGGAATTGCTTGTTATTCAAGAAAGATGACAGTTGAGACTGTTGCCCTGACTGATGCCGCCATGATACAAAACCATAAAAAGACCAATCGGATTCAGGTTTCCAATACTAAGAAACCACTCTTCTTCTACGTCAATCTAGCTAAGGTTCAATTTCTTCTTTTTTTGAATTTTTCGTTTAATGTGAAATGCATCGCACATTTATATATTGAAAATGTGGTTGGTTTCAGAGGTATATACAACAACACAATGAAGTTGAGCTTTCCGCTTTGGGAATGGGTAATTCATTAAATCCTTGTTTTTTACCTTCCATGTTACTTTTCTGTTTGGAGTTCATCTTGACGATGATTTTAGTTTGTAAATCTTAACTTGACGATGATGGCTGTTGGTACTTACAGCTATTACTACTGTGGTCACAGTTGCTGAAATCTTGAAGAACAATGGACTAGCCACTGAGAAAAGTAATTACGATTTGTTCTTAAATTACCCATTTTGTTACTCATATGACAAATGTACAGACACTGTAGTAACAGTCTGTTTTCGCAACGAAATCAGAGGTTTTGACATCCACTGTCGGTATGCGGGATGAAAATAAAGGCCGGCTAGTGCAGAAGGCAAAGGTATGTCACATTGTAAAGACAACTGCAATCCTATAATGAGCTGACTAAAACTGTTTCACTTTCTGGACTGAAATGCTTAACAATTGATGGACAAGAGTACCAGAATCATAACTAGCTTTTCGAAGAAATTGAAACATAATCAAGCTTTTTTATTCTTATAGTTTTCAAAATTTGTAATACAGATTGAGATTGTCCTTGGAAAGACGGATAAATTTGACTCTCTAATGAATGCGTCAAATGGAAATGCGGAACCAAAAGCAGCTGCAGAAGAGGAGGAGAAGAACAAGGACAATAAAGAGTAGTTTGTGACTCAGGGAATGTCATTTCTTTTAGTTGTACCCATGGCAGAGTTTGCATGGAGGCATATGATTAGGGTAAGAGACAGGTTACAGTAAAGATGATAAAATGATGAGAGTGGAAGATATAAATGTTTAACGTATCTGAAATTCTATAAGTATATGAATATTGGTTTTGCTAGAAAGGTAAAAATGTCTGTCAGTTGCATTTCACCAGTAATTTAATAAGAATCACTTGTTTTTTCCAAATTATATGCAAATGTTTGTTTATGTCAAATCATCTTTTTTGGTGAACTCGTGAATCTTACTTTGCATTTGTTAATTCATTTCATCAATGTCTGAAATTGCACCACATCATTGCACATGCTACTTGCAAAATACGTGCCACTCACGTGTCATATTAATGTTTTGACGCAATCTCATGTATTGATAAAATACAATCAACGTATGTAAAGTGGAATTCACGAATCCACAAAAATCCACATGAATAAAGGTCACAATATACATACCAAAATGAACTCAATTACTATTGATAAGATAAGCAGGAGAATATCCATATCTAAAAGACTCAAGCTTCTTGGGTTATTAGAGACAATAATTTATGCCATTTTAAAATATGTGAAAGAATTCACTGAAATTCCTATAAGAATGGTCTTCTTAAGTTACACAGAAAGATGGTTTCTCCTGATCATTCAGATATATTCAGGGATCATATAGAAAACACACATTTGAAATGATCAACAAAACGAATATCACAAGGTAGAAGACTAACGATTTAGTTCACCTATAACGCTATCAAGTTCTTCGCAACTTAAAGGTAAATTTGTCTCTTGTTGCCTCCAGCAAATAAGTCTATTGCGAATGTCCATCAGCTGGGTGACATCGAATTTATTTTGTACGAGTATTTTGATACATTTCAACAAGTACTTACCTATTGTAATATTTACCTGTAGCGAGCATTTTATTGTACTTTGTTCAACTCCTAGCGCAGAATTGCACAATTTTTCCGAAAATTCAATCAATTGGAAGGCAAGAATGATTCCAGCAACAGCCTCATCACAGTCAATGTCATTTGTAACATCTTTGTTATGCTCCATTTTGTGCTTTTGGTTGGTGGGTATGGCCTTACGAGTCTCTTGCAGCAAAACTGTACCAGTAATGGCATAATGCATAAGAAGCCCGCATTCTCTAAAGCTGACATGCCTTTGATTTCCAATCAAAATGAAAAACGGAATTCTGCGATATAAGAGATTGCTTTGAAGATCACTGACTACAACTCCTCGGCTGTGACTGGGCACCGAGCAGTGAATTCTTCCACCTGATAACCTCAAAAAGGCATTCTCAAATTTGTTGAGACAGGAAACAACTGGATAACTATCAATATCCTTCTCATCAACATGTTTTGCCTTCTTTGGTCTCTTCCGGTGACCAACGTCATCTTTTTGTATTCTGTTCACCCTCTCCCGATTTGAAACCCAGCCCTTGGACACATTAGATAAAAAATCACATATTGCAAGCTGATGAGATTGATCGATGGGGCACAGGATCCACGATATATACTTTGCTGCAAATATATTCAGAGCCTTATCTGGCGCTTGATTAAATTCTACAGAATCATTACCCTGGAAAATATCCCTTGAAAACAGTAGAAAACACGAATAATAAAACCATTCCGGAAAGTTCATTGCCAGGGCCCTGCAATACAAAAGTTTATACATATCAGTTAGCGCAAGTTAGAAAATGTGCACGCACAATTGCAAATTAACCTAATATTACCAGGGGGAGTTGTCGTCGATTCTTGCAGAAAGAATACCATCTTGCTTGAGGAGTGGATCCAGGTTTGGATTATCATGACCAAACTGCTTTTGAATACAGGAAAGTATTTTTTCGACATCTTTACTTGATAGAGGCCCCATGAAGTTCCTCAATAAAGCAGGATTGGAAGGAAAATATGCAATCGAGAAAGACAATTTCATTGCAATTTCATCTGATAGACCCCAGCAAATAGGTGCCGATATTATACTGAGACCCCAGAAATGAGTTCCTCTTGAACAGTATCTAGACCCCTGTTATATATAACTCAAGATTGCTGCAATTGCATCTGCATAATCAGTAGTACTGTATGAATATTCTACCATATTATTTCAATCTATCCACAGATTGAACTTCATATATTCACAAAGGGATTATTGCCGAAAACCACCCCTTATAGGGCGTAATTGCCGAAAACCACCCCTTATACAATTTATTGCCGAAAACCACCCTTTATTCGTTTCTTTTTTGTTGACCGACACATTTGACCAAAAAACGTTCAATTAGTGTTAAATATCCGTTAGATGGATTAATTAGGCATTAATTAGATTAATTAATTAAGTTAATAAAATTTAATTAATTCAACCCCAAATCTCAATAGGGATAATTGCCGAAAACCACCTCTTATAGGCCGTAATTGCCAAAAACCACCCGTATCTCTAATTCTCTGACCCTTTTTTTTATTTTATACAATATTTCACACTTTTGTATTACTCCGTCTGTCTATCTAATCGACCCAATTCAATTATTAGATTAATAGAAATAAATGGTTGAGATGATGTCCTACTGTCCTACGTATAAATGGATGTCCTCCTTGATCTCTTTCCATCATATATATATAGGGAAAGTGTTATGTGGATCCTCTCAATTTGGTGGACTCATGGATCCCCTCTTGCACCGGTTGATTGCATTTTTTGGACGCACCAGATTGTGCCAACGCCTTAATGAAGCATGTGACTTGCACGTGTACATTTGTCATGTGCACACGTGATGTGCACATGACAAATGCACATACGTGGCGCAATCTGATGCATCCAAAAAATGCAATCAACGGATGCAAGAGGGGATCCACGAGTCCACTAAATTGAGAGGATACACATGATACAACCTCTATATATATATCCATCTATCGTATATATAAAGCACAAAGAGTCTCACTCCTAACTTCTTTCATATTTACTTTACTTCAATCGAATATAGTAATTGTTGCACAAAGAGTCTAATATAGAATATAGTAATATATTTCAATCGATATGCAAATAATTGTGCATCAAACAACTAGGTTAAACCACCCGTCGGAGATTGCCGAAAACCACCTCTTATAGGCCGTAATTGCCGAACACCACTCCTTATAGGCCTAATTAATTAACCTAATTAATTAATCTAATTAATGCCTAATTAATCCATCTAACTGAGATTTAACACTAATTGAACGTTTTTCGGTCAAATGTGTCGGTCAACAAAAAAGAAACGAATAAAGGGTGGTTTTCGACAATAAACTGTATAAGGGGTAGTTTTCGGCAATTACGCCCTATAAGGGGTGGTTTTCGGCAATAATCCCATTCACAAATGTTAACTAACAAATTTTCACAAGCCCAAGAACTAAAAAACAGCAATTGACAGCAAAATCGATAATGATTTCAGAGTCCTAAATGCAATATGAAAAATCAGTTAGGCCTATCTGGATCACGAAAATCGTGCCACATAATGGTGTTCATAGATGAAAAAAACTTACGTTTCCAGAAACCATCGATGCAGCAGACCTCGAATCTCAATAAACATCACAGGAGTAGTGGCCAAGCACGTAATAATGGACCTCCATTCCTCATTTTCGCTAAAGGCCTTATGGGAACGGCCTCTTCAAAGCCTCTTCCAAAATTTTCAAAACATCATCTCTCAACAAAGAGGGATCAAGATACCACAAGAGCAACCTACAAAACATCTAGACCGATTAATCACTAAAAATATAGGATTAAAAACCCTTCAACTGATTTTAAATCATTATAATACTAATCTACCACAAACCTGAATGGTAACTCATTGCTATCATTCAAAAAATAACGTTGCAGCTTTACAAGAGCTTTGCTCTTCCCACACACTGCTCAAATGTCACAATTTGAAACATCAGAAGGAGCTGACAGCATTAGTCTAACAACTCCATACGCTATCTTCCGCATTTCAGACACCTGACCTGCAAAAAGATTCAACCTTTACTACAAATAAACAGATACAGACCACATTGAACATGACCCACCTCACATTTCCAGTGCCCCAATCAAACCATCACAAGCTTCAACAACTTGAAAAGCTTCAAAGCTCGACATCAAACTCCCAACCAGCAGCTTCTCCTCATCTTTAATGGTAACCACCTTGCAGCCTACCGATGATGAAAGAAGCTCGATTATCGTTTGAACAGTAAACCCACATGTGGAATCGTAATGCTGAGTGGCTTTGAAGCCGAGGAGGGAGAGAGCGGCGTCCAAAACCCTAGTTTGAGACTGTCCATTGAAATTGAGAAACTGGTTCAGCTTTGAGATTATGTCGTTAAGAGAGTCGTCTTGGATTGGTGATGACGCGGATGAGGTTGTGTTGGGGTTGGGGTTGGACGCTAGTCTCGCGAACAGATCGATTAATTCCGGTGGAGTGAACATCGAGAGGAGGTGTTTGCTTAACCTTAACAGGACTCTTTCGGGACGGTTGAAATTTAGTCTTTTTTGCAAAGAAAATAAAGTGCACAAATTTAAATTTGTTATAAAACCGAAGGGTTATTTTCACAAAGTGAGTTTAGGGAGGGAGAGTTTTGACTAGAATAACAAGGTTCAAAGAAAAGCTTTCATGCTTTGGAAGAAGTTTAAGATAAGAGACTTTGTAGAGAGCTTAAGATAATAAGCTTATCAAATGACTTAGATATGGAACTTAGGAAATCAACATTGTAAGGAAGCTAGAAAGAAGACGGAGGAAATGCTTGAAAGCTTGTAGTGAAGGTGTGCTTTCTTGCATCACATTTGCTCTCCTTTTATAGCTAAACTTTTATGGATCTCCACATACCCTTTGGATCATCTCCTTATCCTTGCCATGTTATGCATTAATGGAGCTTTGTTTTCAAGATCTCATTTTGTCAAAATGATTTGACAAGAGCTCAAATGGATGAGCATTCCATACATGATCATAATTGATTCATAACACTCCCTCTTGGGATGCTCATTACGATGTTCATGTTGCCTCATTAAAAACCTTACGTGGAAAAACCCAGTGGGATAAAAACCACAGCAAGGGAAAAAGAGTGCAACTTCGTAAAGCTCCCCCTCATTTACACATGAGATATTTATTTACAAATTTTGTACCTTTCGCATTCCGATGTCATGGACATGTTTCCTGAAAGTTGAAGTAGGAAGGGCCTTCGTAAAGAGATCGGCCGAGTTCTCGCTGGAACGAACATACTGTATGTTGGTAACTTTGTTCTTCTCTAATTCTTGAGTAAACGAGAAGAACTTTGGTGGAATGTGCTTCGTCCTGTCGCTTTTGATGAATCCTTCCTTCATTTGAGCAACACAAACAGCATTGTCTTCAAATAGCGTGATGGGTTCACTTACTGGTAAGAGGCCGCTTGTGGTTCTGATGTGTTGTGTCATGGATCTCAACCATACACACTCGCGGCTTGCTTCGTGTAATGCTATGACCTCAGCATGATTTGATGATGTAGCTACTAGCGTTTGTTTCTGCGAACGCCAAGAGATCGCAGTTCCTCCACATGTAAATACATACCCAGTTTGTGATCTCCCTTTGTGCGGATCTGATAGATAACCCGCATCTGCATAACCAATCAACACTGGTTTTGCATTGTTAGAATAAAATAATCCTAAATCAATCGTTCCTTGGAGGTAACGGAATATATGCTTAATTTCATTCCAATGTCTTTTAGTAGGGGCAGAACTAAATCTAGCTAGTAGATTAACTGCAAAGGATATATCAGGACGAGTACAATTTGTGAGGTACATAAGAGCCCCAATTGCACTGAATAAGGTACTTCTGGACCAAGAAATTCTTCGGATTCCTCACAAGGACGAAATGGATCCTTGACCGTATCAAGGGATCTTACAACCATTGGGGTGCTTAATGGATTTGACTTATCCATATTAAATCGTTTTATTATCTTTCTCGTGTAATTTGATTGATGCACAAGTATCCCACTTTGCATGTATTCAATTTGTAATCCGAGACAATATTTTGTTTTCCCAAGGTCTTTCATTTCGAATTCCTTTTTCAAATAGGAGATTACATCTTGAATCTCCTCATTTGTTCCGATGATATTTAACTCATCAACATACACATCGATAATTACACATCCCGAATTTGTTTTCTTAATGAAAACACACGGGCAAAGAGGATTATTAACATATCCCTTTTGTAATAAATATTCACTCAATCTATTGTACCACATGCAGCCAGATTGCTTCAATCCATACAATGATCTTTCTAGCTTGATAGAATATCTTTCTCTAGGTTTTGAACTTGATGTTTCAGGCATTTTGAAACCTTCTGGAATTTTCATGTAAATTTCAGTATCAAGTGATCCATATAAATATGCTGTAACAACATCCATAAGATGCATATTGAGTTTCTCATGAACTGCTAGACTAATCAAGTATCGAAACGTAATTCCATCCATTACTGGAGAATACGTTTCTTCAAAATCAATACCAGGTCTTTGAGAAAAACCTTGTGCAACAAGCCTAGCTTTGTATCCTAGAATTTCATTTTTCTCATTTCTCTTTCGTACAAATACCCATTTATACCCTACGGGTTTCACATTATCAGGTGTGAGTATTATACGTCCAAACACGTTTCGCTTGTTTAGCGATTCTAATTCAGCTTCTACTGCCTTTTTCCATTCAGTCCAATCGTGACGATTCTTACATTTAGTAATTGACTGTGGTTCTGGATCACCATTATTTTCATCAATGGTTTCACATGCCAAAGTATAAGAGAAAGCATCATTTATGTTCTCATTTCGGTTCAATAGAATGCCAGTACTAGCATAGTTGATTGAGATCTCTTGATCTTTTTCAACTTGCATCTCTAAAGGAACATTTTCCTTTGTTTTAGAATCATTCTTATCCACTGACTCTTTTCTCTTCGAAGGATTTTTATTTTTAGAACCGGGTGGCCTTCCACGCTTCAAACGTGTCGTAATTTCATGAGTGATTTTATTTTCAACTTTTCCTTTTGGAATTTCAATTTGAATTGGAGCATTCTCAGCCGGTATATGAGATTTTGTCACCCTCTTAGTGTCTGCAAATGCATCAGGGAGTTGATTTGCTATATCTTGTAAATGCAGTATCTTTTCAACTTATTTTTCACAATCCTTTGTGTGAGGGTCAAGATGTGCTAATGTTGGTACAAACCAACTTAGTTCCTTTTCCAACGGTTTTACTTCTCCCCCTAACATAGGGAAAATTTCCTCATTAAAATGGCAATCAGCAAAACGAGCTGTGCAAATATTTCCAGCTTGAGGTTCAAGATATTTAACAATAGATGGACTTTCAAAACCAATATAAATTCCGAGACTTCTTTGTGGTCCCATCTTTGTTCTTTGAGGAGGTGCGATTGGCACATTAATAGCGCAACCAAAAATCCTTAAATGTGAGATGTTTGGTACTTGACCGAATGCAAGTTGAAGTGGAGAATACTGATGATATGCACTTGGTCTGATGCGTATTAATGCCGCAGCATGTAATCAGGGAGTTGATTTGCTATATCTTGTAAATGCAGTATCTTTTCAACTTATTTTTCACAATCCTTTGTGTGAGGGTCAAGATGTGCTAATGTTGGTACAAACCAACTTAGTTCCTTTTCCAACGGTTTTACTTCTCCCCCTAACATAGGGAAAATTTCCTCATTAAAATGGCAATCAGCAAAACGAGCTGTGCAAATATTTCCAGCTTGAGGTTCAAGATATTTAACAATAGATGGACTTTCAAAACCAATATAAATTCCGAGACTTCTTTGTGGTCCCATCTTTGTTCTTTGAGGAGGTGCGATTGGCACATAAATAGCGCAACCAAAAATCCTTAAATGTGAGATATTTGGTACTTGACCGAATGCAAGTTGAAGTGGAGAATACTGATGATATGCACTTGGTCTGATGCGTATTAATGCCGCAGCATGTAATATAGCATGACCCCATACTGAAGTAGGGAGCATTGTTCTCATTATTAAAGGCCTAGCAATAAGTTGGAGGCGCTTTATCAGTGATTCAGCAAGACCATTTTGTGTGTGAACATGGGCAACTGGATGTTCAACGGTAATCCCAACTGACATACAATAGTCATCAAATGTCTGGGATGTGAATTCACCGGCATTATCAAGCCTAATTTTCTTAATAGTATGATCAGGAAATTGAGCTCGTAACTTAATTAGTTGAGCAAGTAACCTAGCAAATGCCACATTGCGGGTTGATAACAAGCATACATGTGACCATTTACTAGAAGCATCTATCAATACCATAAAGTATCGAAATGGTCCACATATATCACCTTGAATACGTTCAAGGAACGCAGGTGATTCTTTTTCAACCTTTCCCGGTGAAGGTCTTGTGATTAGCTTTCCAAGAGAACAAGCTTTGCATAATAAACTACCTTGAGGGATCTTCTCACCCTTTAATGGATGTCCAAGTGTATTTAAACTAATCCTTCGCATCATAGTTGTACCTGGATGACCCAATCGGTCATGCCATATGGTTAAAACTGAAGGTTTGATTACTACCGCATTTGATTCAATCATATGTATATGCGTGTAATGCAATCCAGTAGGGAGCATTGGTAGTTTCTCTAATACGTGTCTTTTTCCAGACTTGTTTCTTGTGAGCAACATGTATTTTGTGGAACCCTCAGTTATAGACTGAGTATCTAGTCCATGAGAATATATATCATTGAAACTTAATAAGTTTCTTTTAGACTTAGGTGAAAATAAAGCAGACTTAGGTGAAAATAAAGCATTGTTTATCTTAAACAATGTGCCATTTGGCAATGTGAAGTTTGCTGCACCAGTCCCTTCAATCAAGTCAACCGGACCCGATATAGTATTCACAATGTTTGTGTTGGTTTTATACTTAAGAAAAACCTTTCATCCTTCAGTATTGTATGTGTTGTTCCACAATCAAGTATGCAAACTTCTTCAATACTTACCCTCTGATTTGCTTCACCGTCCATTTCTAAACTAAGTAAACAAGAATTTCATAAGATGGTTGATTGATACAACATAGGTTTAATTTACTACAAACTTGAAAGGAGGAAATGGAAAACATGCTTAGTTAAGAAAACACACAGAAAAGACAAATATGCAAGCATCTGATCATCTTGTTACACAACATCCTTTTCATCAGCATCACTTCTTTCTTGCACAGAATCACCCATGAGTTCATTATAGAAGTCGGATTCTCCAAGATGAGTGTATTCTTTTATAGGATCTCGATCAATATAATTGACCTCTTTTCCATCTGTGAAGTTTCCGCCCATATTTCCAAAGTCATTATGGAAGTCAGATGCTTCAAAATGAGTGAACTCATTTAAAGGGTGGTCAATAAAGTTGACTTCCTTTCCCTTTCCTTTTCTATCAATCGACTCTTGATAGAGTTTGGCAAAATGTTCAGGAGCTCGACATGCTCTGAACCAATGACCCTTTAAGCCACATCTGTGACAAACAGATCCATGATCGTTTGATGAGACTGAACCTTTTTCGATTTTGTTCGGTTTCCCTTGGTTCCAATCATCTCGATTTCTCTTGTGTTGAGGATTAGTCATCTTATTAGGAGTATTATGAGGATAACTTCCTCGACCACGTCCTTGGTCACGACCACGACCTCTTCCGTGTCCACGGCCTCTGCCTCGACCCCGAAAAGTATTCATGTACCCAGGCTTGTCATTTTGAACAAAATTTGCTTCAGTGAATGTTTTAGACCCCGTCGGACGAGATTGATGATTTTTTATCAACAGTTCATTGTACTCTTCCGCAACCAAAAGGGTAGTGATAAAATCAGAATATTTAGTAAAGCCTCGAATGCGATATTGTTGTTGTAAGGTGATACTTGAGGCATGAAAGGTGGAAAGAGTCTTTTCAATCATTTCCCCATCAGTTATCATACTTCCACAATATTTTAGGAATGATACGATACTGAACATTGTGGAATTATAATCACTGACCTTTTTAAAGTCTTGGAATCGTAAATTATTCCATGCATCTCGATACTTAGGAAGTATCACATCCTTTTGATGATCATACCGATCCTTTAAATTTTTCCATAACTCACTTGGATCTTCCACAGTGAGATGCTCATTCTTAAGGCTTTCATCGATATGCCTTCTAAGAAAGACTAAAGCCGTTGCTTTGTCACTTTCTGATGAACTGTTCTTTTCGTTCAATGTCTCAATAAGACTTTTTGATCTCAAATGGTTTTTGATATCAACCGACCATGGTACATAGTTACTTCCGGTGATAAGGAGGGGAGGAAATTCGAGTTTCACAAGATTGCTCATGGTGATAACTAATGAAAAGAAACAAGATGATTTATTAGATCACATTATAAAAGAGATATACACAAAAATCATACCGATAAAACATACACACATGCTTCCGATCATTTTACAACAATATACAAACTCATCCGGCGTGGGATCTCCGGTGAAAACAATGACACAAGTTACAATAATGATTATGGCCGTAAGGGCTAATACAAGGAGTGACATTTTATCAAAATCTAGTATGAGGAAAGTGTAAGGTAGAAGGGAAGTTTTTGATTTTTCAATGTAAAATAAGTACGTATTTATAAGGTAAAATATAGCCGTTTTATAGCCGTTAGTTACCGTTATGTTTTTTTTTATCCATTATCACAAAGTGTTAATGATGATAGTGATTTGAAAAAATATCATCTTAATAAGATGTAAGAAATAAACAAAATGTAGTGAAGAAATAATAAGTCAAAATAATTATCAAATAAAGTTATCAAAATAAGTTTGATATGTGGCATAACATCTTATCATTATTCTTTATTCAATCAAAATAATTATGTAATATAGTTCTATTTGATTATATAGTAACATGACATTATATTTTAATACAAGTGAAAACATGTTGTAAATCACATCATTTTCTATAAGGGGTATTCCTCCAATATAGAAATATGATGTTATACATTTGTAAAATAGATGTATAATACCTTACCGTAAACTTACTCTGTTGTGATGCTTAGAGTAATCGTGCTGATAACGTGTTATAAAACCGAGGGGTTATTTTCACAAAGTAAGTTTAGGGAGGGAGAGTTTTGACTAGAATAACAAGGTTTAAAGAAAAGCTTTCATGCTTTGGAAGAAGTTTAAGGTAAGAGACTTTGTAGGGAGCTTAAGATAACAAGCTTAGGAAATGACTTAGATATGGAACTTAGGAAATCAACATTGTAAGGAAGCTAGAAAGAAGATGGAGGAAATGCTTGAAAGCTTGTAGTGAAGGTGTGCTTTCTTGCATCACATTTGCTCTCCTTTTATAGCTAAACTTTGCCATGACAAGATCCATATTTTATGGATCTCCACATACCCTTTGGATCATCTCCTTATCCTTGCCATGTTATGCATTAATGGAGCTTTGTTTTCAAGCTCTCATTTTGTCAAAATGATTTGACAAGAGCTCAAATGGATGAGCATTCCATACATGATCATAATTGATTCATAACAAAATTAACTTAACAATGTAAATAATTAGATTTCAGAGCCGATTCGGGTTCGATTCCTATTGACGGTAGAATAAGGGTTTTGCGGGTAGGGTATTTTGGCAAATTCAAATAAACTATTAAAATGAAGGATATAATTGTCGGAAATGTATCATGTGGATCCTCTCAATTTGGTGGACTCGTGGATCCCCTCTTGCACCCGTTGATTGCATTTTTTGGACGCACCAGATTGTGTCAACGCATTAATGAAGCATGTGACTTGCACGTGTGCATTTGTCATGTGCACACGTGATGTGCACATGACAAATGCACATACGTGGCGCAATCTGGTGCGTCAAAAAATGCAATCAACGGATGCTAGATGGAATCCACGAATCCACCAAATTAGATGGATCCACAGGATACAACCTCTATAATTGTCATCCCGATGGTCAATAACTTTTGAAAATGTATTTATGGAGGAAAAAATAGCTTCATTAAATAACTGTTAATACAAGTATTCTTGCTTTATATATAGTATAGTTTCATCTAATCATCTGAATAATTTTTCAAATCCATCAATTTTAATCAAAAACCTAATTTTTATCACAACTATCGTATTGATCCAATTCATTATGCTTCTACAAGTTTTTTTTTCTGACATCGCATGATCATAGGCCTCTGATCAATTTAGCAAATATTTATTTTTCAATTTAAGAATGTTTTGTAGTTGCTGTAAAACAATCACTCAGTAAACTTATTAAAGCTCTTTAGTTTTCTTATAAATTTCATTTAGGATAAAGTTTCCACTCCAGTTTTGAAATGCCAGTGAGTTCTCATTGCACATAAAACCTGAAAGTAACAGATTACAGACAACAATTTAAGTCTGAGAGTTTGTGCCTTTTCTTGTTTCGTTCATCGGCTGCGGAGGTGATGACGGCGGCAAACCTGTGACAAAAATAACCTCAAAATAATAAGTTTATTGAAGTACAACTTCTGTGTTACACAAAAATAAGAATTTCAAGTTACAGAAATTTAAATGACGCATACCTGGATACTGAATGTACAGGACTTCATAATCACCGAATATTGAAGAGTTTATGGCAACCAATTTGTGCCAAAATTTGTAGTATGTCAAGTACACTGTCCTGCTATCAAACTGTGGTTTAATTGGTATCAAATCGATGAGGACGGTCGTCTTTTCTGGTCGTTCGGTCGCACACATAGCACCCATTACGCGGAGTTGAGTTCTTCTCAAGGAAACACTGTTAGCAATTTCTTTTACTAGTTGGTGCACTAGAGGGAACAATGTGTATAGTGGAATGCTAAGGCGCAAACCCACTTGAATAGGCCAGACGCATCCACAAGGCATTCCGGCAGGAGTGTTTGTCAGCGGTGCATTGCAGATTAATGATGAACAATCTGCTTTATAACATTATAAGTAATAAGAAAAGAGTAAAGTGTGTTTTAGTAAGGAAATGGGATTATGGGAACTTCTTCGACCTCGATGTTTATGCACCGAAGGAGCTGGTGGCGAGCCAAGGGTCGGAAGGTGTGCGCTTTTATTTGGCTCCATTTCGTGCGGAAACCACAACTTCCCTGGCAAAGAAAATGGTGCTCAGATTTCAGAATTCTAAAGGGACTGTTTATCAAGAAACACTTAATATTTCACTTGGGAATATATTGTGTGCCAAAGCAAACCCCAAAAGCTATTCGAAGAATAAAAACATTACCGTTAAGAATTTGAGCACTAAGCCCAAATGCAAGTACACAAATCGGCATCAAGAAAGAAACTGCCTGCATCTTGGAGTCCATCTGAGCACTCTAAGCTTGGAAAATGCGCGACGGGCTTAAATAAATTCCATGCCGTGTCGAATGTGTAGCTTGAACAAGTAGAATAAATATGCTTTAACATCTGATATATATTAACATATATTTCAATGATCGATGGTTAGTACGGGGAAATGCACGCATGCGTCAATAAAGTCATTGATGCTGCCGAGGAAGAATAGGGCATTTCTAAACAAAGGGTATCCCACTGTCTGGATATCCAGTCCCTGACCACCTGACCACTTGAATTAAGTATAATGGTTTAGCATTGACAGAACACTGCCTTTGATAAAGCAGTTTGTGTAGAGAACAAAAAAGTGAGTATTATCTAAAGGTGGGGATCAAACTCTTCCCACCTCTTTAATTAGAATTGCTAAACCATTGGGCTATGTAGCATAATTGTTGTCCAACGTATTTACGTTGAATACATTATGATTCGTCTCATCAAAGGGTTCTTTAGATCCGTCTCGATTTAGCAAGGTACATGACCCCTCCCAACTTCGACTGGATACGCCCTTGAGGATGTTAGTCTTGGATTGGCTCAACTGAATAAATGGAACTCTCATGTCAACTAAATAAAGTTGATTCTATAAAAGGGTCAATTTAAGAAAACCATTATTATAATACACTGTTTTGCAGAAAACTATTATTGTAACAACTAATTACGAAATGCATCTATTATAATAGCTCCGTTATCAAAAAACCATTAACCGTTAAAATTACCTTTCAAAGCGCGTTCGTGTGTTTATTAAATATTATTTTATTAATTAAGTTAATTGCATAAAACCACTATTATAATCTCAATTTTGCAAAAAACCATCATTATAATCTCAAGTTTGCAAAAACTTCTATTATAATAATTAAATTTTGAAATGACTATCGGATGCCCTATTCGTAGTAGATCGGAGGCTCCAATGGTAATAACTCTTTGATAAATGTTTACTAGCTACATGATTCTTCAATTCAATCTTGATGGATGTCAATGAAGAAATAATGCTAAAATAAAATTCATGTTCGAGAGCTTATTATCATTGCGTAATTGCTATCGACTACCCACCAGTTCACAAACAAGTAAGCTTTTCTCCGTCTTATCCTTATGAACTATGATTTATTATGCCGCTGCTTTAAACTCTAATTGTTGTACTGCATTGGTTTCTTTAAGGTTCAAAGTTATGCTAAAGATAAAGACTTCAACCATATCCGTGACCGCAAATATACTTATGTTAAGTTTCATGTCTAGTGTGGATCATATATTAGTAAACCCTATTTTTTAGTAAGAGGTATTCTGCATTGCTCATAAAACATAGCTACAATCGCTCCTTCAACAACATTCCTTATTGTTACTTGTATATTAAGATTGTGGTTTTTTATTCTAAAACTATTATAATATAGTCATTTTGTAATAAATTTTTAAAATGGTGGTCTTCTGCAAAGGTGGATATTATAATAATGATTTTTTTGTAATTGTTAGTAAAATTATTTACCCTTGCGTCATATGACGCGTGATTTGAAATTTATAACGGAGTTATGACAGTAGTGGTTTTTTGATAACAGAACAATTATAATATATTCATTTTTGTAATTAGTTGTTACAATGGTGATTTTCTGCAAAACACTATATTATAATAGTGATTTTCTACAATGTCCCTTCTAAAAATGACCCAGAGACCAACATAAAAACTTCGTCAACAAAAGAATTATAAGTTATGGGCATGTTATAGTCACATTCACAAGAATCCTTAACTTGCAAAAGTTTTGAGATGCTTTTAGAGAAACTTAATGTTATAAGTTGTGGGCATGTTATAATCATAAATTTAAAATTAACTTCGAAATGGCCATAAAATTAAACTCGAATGCAATTATATTTTTACACTCACACTTTTAAAATACTTTAATTTTTTATATTGAAAATAAGAAGACTAAAAGAAGGACATAAAAGTTAGAACATTTATAAGAAACTAATTACAATAAAGTGTAGATATCTTGAAACTTGGAGTTGTTTTCCAAAAATCTGCCAATTATTTTGAAACGTAGTGAATAAAAAGATTTTTTGTGAACATCTACCAACTATTTACACACACGTTTTTACTTTAAATTACATGTTTAATTCTCAAACCATGTGAAAGTAGCTTTCTTTATTACCCTATAAATACTATGTACAAACAAATAAATATGAAGGCAAAAACTTTGGGATTCTTTATTTTTGTGCTCTTTGTTGCCTCGTCACGTGAGTAGACCATTTTTTACTTATTTTGAAATGAATATGAACGAGTTTGATCTAATGATGTGCCAATTTGATACTTGGTATTCTTTATATTTTTATACTAAACAATGTGTTTTACTACAGAAGTTGTGTGGGCCAATGAAATTGATGACAGTGATGATTTACATGAGTTATACGACTTAACTAATAATGAGGACAGTGAACTAAAGGAGACAAGTGATAGCGAAGATGGATGTTTGAAAAAAGTCACAATCGGTGTATGCGGTCAAACTTTATGTAATAAACAGTGCAATCATAATGGACTTATTGAAGGCGAGTGCAAGAAAATTGGATATGATGTTTTTAAAAAATGTTATTGCAAAAAGCCTGATTGTGGAGAATCATTAAGCGATTTTGAAGTTCCTTCTAATCCTCTAGACACATTGCCATCGAATGAAGATCCGGGTCTATCTCCACCTATAAAATACATAATCATTCATAATGTTTTATGTTTTTGAAATTTCAGATAAAACGAAAAGAAATTATTTTTCTTTTTGTTTCGTGATCAATGAATAACATTTAGGGTTAATTACAGATGACCACCTGTATAATAGGTTATATTCCACGCCACCACCCTTATATTGTAATATTACATTCGACCACCTGTATAATTACTAACGTTTCCAAAGAACCACTTCAGTTAATGGCAGTTAACGGAGAGGTGATTAAATGGAAACCAAATTGATTATAAAGGTGGTGAAGTGGACACATATTTATTATAGAGGTGGTGTATTGTAATAAAAATACTATTATTATATTAAAAATTTAATATATTTAACGGAAAACTTGACGGAACAGTGATAGGTGGTTGTTTGGGAACGTCAAATGTTATACGGGTGGTCGAATGTAATATTACAATATAAGGATGGTGGCGTGGAATATGGCCTATTATGAGGGTGGTTTTTCGTAATTAACCCTAAAATTTAATTATCAGAATTTAATTTTGTAATCAACTTTAAAATACAGGTAAACATCACTAAGTAAGGGAGGGAGATTGTTTATGTAACTAAGAGCAAACGTTTACAAAAACACTGCAAAACAAAAGCATTTATTGATTACCAAAAAAAACAACTTTCTTCAAATTTCTTAAAATCAATTAAAAGTCATGTATACTTTGAATTGTCTTTAAACTGTATAAGAAACTAATATCCAAATAAGTTTCATAAATACATTACATACATTGCATATGTTAGGATTGACTATTAACCCTACCATAAGTTTTAAGGTCAATCACATATGTAAATTTGCTAAGAAAAATATTTATTAGTTGTGTATGATAAAAATAGTCATTTGATAAGTTAAAAAAGGTTTTAATATGGTTCAAACAATAAGTCTATTGTAACATTTTTATGATTATTAATCGTATTTAAATATTTTATTGCAAAGTAGAATTGTAATTTCACGATGGAGATTGGAATATGAAACACGTACTCTACGCGTAATTCTAAACCTATTTTTATGAATCTCTCTATTTGAATGTTAAATTGCTTTTTATTTAAGTGATTATATTTTAAGATTAATTTTTTATGAGTAATCGATCGGTCAGTTGTCATGTTTTCTTGTATTTATAACTTTCATTTTGTATAATATTTTATTTGATTTCATTAAACTCTTGTTTCGTTCTTCTCATCTCTTTTTTAGAAATACAATTTTTGTTTTCGAAATCTCATTTATAATGTCGGGACAGAATCTCTACAAATCTAGAGTATGATAAATTTATTATCGTAACTACCAAAAATTTTCACGTGTTTTTTCCTTTGTCTTTTCAGTGTCCTTATTCATTACTGTAAAGATCAAGGGTTGTCAAAAAGATCGCTATAAACAAATTTATAATCAAGTGGAACACTTGCTGAGTAGAAAAATATAAAAAGTAAATTGCACAAACACATCTGCAAAATTTTGCATGTCCTAGCCGATGTAAGCATTCTAAAATTTTGTTACAAAATATGCGTAAATAAAGGACTCATTGATGGTGGGTGTTAGAAAGATATTAGATATGTTTAAAAATGTTTTTGTAAGAAGTCTAGTTTTAGAGAATCATCCAGCAATTCTGATGTTCCTTTATTTATCGCTCCACTTGGTCCTTCTTCAGACTTCAATCTACTTGTTGACAATTACTTACGCCATGTTCCACCTGTTGAAAGTGACATGGCTCCACCTGTTGCCAATGATTTCATTCTACCTTTTGGCAATTACTCACGTCGTGCTCCACCTGTTGAAAGTGACATTGCTCCACCCGTTGCCAATGATTTAATTCTAACTTTTGGCAATTACTCACGTCGTGCTCCACCTGTTGACAGTGACATCGCTTTACCTATTGCCAATGATTTTGCTCCACATGTTGACGAGTATTCAAACATAACGCCTTCTGATGAATATTCGGGGCTATCTCCACCCATTAACCCTCTTTCTTACGACTCTTTCAATTGAATTCACCTACAAAGGATAAAGGCATATATAATCTATCTATAATCATTCGTTATATTTTGAATAATTTTCTAAATTCTTGCAACTCAATTAATAATTGAGTATGAAGTTTCAATAAAATTTAGTAAGAAAAAAGAATTCATTTATATGTATTTTCTAAATCTAATTTTATGTAATCCATTTTATATGCGTAGTTTTTAGGGCAGTATTCTCAAATTTACTAATCCTAATCACAAGTCAAACAATATTTAGAATTCTAGGAATGACATAGAGTCGAACCCAAGGGAAGCAATTAACTAAGTTAACTAGGATGCAGTACTAGGGTAATCTAAAAGGTTTTGGGGGATTTGGTTATAGAGTTTATTGATTCTAACATAATAAGCTAAAAAGGGATTTAGGGATTCATTCCCCCTAGGCTAGGTCGAATTCCATGCAAACAATATTAAGGATTCTTATAATTGAGCATAGTCGATTTTCCTAGGTTGTCATTTATCCCTTAACCAATTTCAACCATCGTTCCATAACTAGGATAAACATGTTATAAACATCAAATAAATACATCAAATAAATATGTCAAATAAATACATCAAAATGGAAAGGAAAAGTAGAAAAGTGATGGGGAAGCTTCTCTTAGAGCTTTGATGATGATCTTCAAGCTTGGATCCTTGATTTCTTCACTTCTTCTTCCTAGGGTTCTTCTCAAAAATCAGGATTTCTTTCTTCAAAATCATCTCTTTCTATTTATAGTCCCGAATTTCTCTGTATTTGACCATTAACCGAGTCACTTTTTGACTCGGGCTGCAACAAGTGACTAAGAGAGTCACTTGTACAGTGCAATCTATAGTCGACCGAGTCAAAGGTGACTCGGTCGAGTCACTTTCGCATCCATTTGACTCGGGCGAGTCACATTGTGACTCGGTCTGCCCTCTTTTGACTCGGTCGAGTCATCATTTGCTCCGAAAATCAAGAAATCTCCTCAAGGTGCCTCGTGTCGCCATAGATTTGATTTTATCTTGCAAAAAATACAAAAAGTACCAAAAGACTCTCAATAAAATAAGTAACAAACAAAATATTAAGCGATGATACGAATAAATATGGACTATTCATTCATCACCTATTTCAAAGCTAGTGAAGTGGCATCAACAACATGGACAAGTCCAATAAAACGCTCCATCACAACTCCATTGGTTGTTTACAGATACCTTAAAATAACCCACATCTGCTCTTTAAGTGAACAATATCTAGCCTCATCAACTAGTAAAGAAATTTTTTGTCTCCGTTGTCACTGATGATGGCTTTTTTTGTCTCAGAACTATGATCAGTGTTAGAAATGTCTATTTTAAGCCCCTACTTTCATGCTTATTTCCTATGATTAGAACGTTAAATATACTACTTTTGATACTTGGATTGATGTTTCAGGTCAAAAACACGATTTCAGCCTTACGAAGGAGCATAAATGGAAATATGAGGAAAAGCACGTGAATTCGGCCTAAGTCAGACTTAATTGGGAGCATTTCTGCAATTCTTAGACCGAGTGTACTGAAGTACTTGACTCGAGCTGAAACAAGCAAAGACTCATGTTACTCGACCGAGTAAACACACTGCTCGAGCAAGTCATCACGTGATCAAGACTCTTCGTATGGATTCTCTCCATTACTCGACCATTTAATACCATTTAAGATGAGTGGATAAGCTAGACCTTTCATTCCACTCGAGTGATTTAATACAAGTGGATAAGCAAGACTCTCCATCTACTCGACCATTTATGACGAGAGGATAAGGAAGACCTTTCATTCTACTCGACCCCTTGGATTGCTCTTCACTATAAAAGCATCACAAGTGACACCGAGCAAGGGGTTTGTTGGAGAGATTGGAGAAGACGGCTACTGGAGAAGAAGACAAGCATCGATCCACTTCGTTCTACGACGGTTCTTTGTTTCAATTCATTTCCATTCGAATATATCTTGTATTACCATCTATGAGTAGTGAGTAGTCGTCTTATTCCGGGATCCTACGGATCCCGTGTGGATCTAACTCGGTTTCATGTGATGAATGAATTTCTACTTTTGTTATGCAATTATGTTCAGTTCTACATGCTCTTATTCATATGTTCATGTTAATTAGTTAGCATTAGATGGATGCCTAATTTCATGAATTGCCTAGATTAGGAACCAACACTAGCAATGGCTTGAGGTGATTAATCAGATTGATGTAGAATTGACACTAACTACGGTAGCTATGAATGGTAGTACGTAGGTGGATGTTATTTGCAACATCGGTAATCGTGAGCATTGACATACACGTAGTGGAGGAGTTAATTTATTTGAAAGACTTGTGCTAAATGTGTTTTTGATTATTAATATTGCCTGCAATGGTGGGGTGTTAATAATTAAGAATAATCGAGTTTTGCCTCAACGGAGGGATTCGTAGTGTATGATGTGTTGCTTGAGTGATGACCCGAGGATGTCGGCTCACTCATAAGCGCACATGGTCTATTCTCATATATCGTATAACATATTTAGATTATGAAATTCATTGCATGAATTGAGTGATACACACGAGTGAAGTATGATTCTGGAATATTTTCTCATATTAGAAACCAATCTATTTTAGTACTTGCATAACTTAGGAAACAAAACAATCATATATCTGTTTGAATAGATAAAATACATCTCTAATTATCTAGTATATGCACTATGTTTGCTCTCTTGGGACGATACTCGGACTTCCGAGTTTATAAATTTTGTTTGACTACTACTTGACCCCTAAAACGAATTAGACAAATATAAAGGGTTAAAAATACGTTTGTCAAACTACAAGCTCTTACTATATCTTTTTGAATCGAAAGACATATAAGTTTATTATTTTCCGGCGCATTTTCGTTCACCATCTTCCCAACCTCAACATTTCGTGCACAATACCAATCAATAATTTCTAAAAAGTTCCCTTTGTTAGGCGAATCATTCATCTCATTATGTCCCCGAAAAGCTAATCCTTGTTGAAGGAGCAGTCTCACTACATCGACAATTGCAATCAGACAAATATGATACGGCGCTTCCAAAATTTGACTACCGGAAAATATCTTCCTTACTAATTGTTATTTTTGGTTCTTAAAAGCAAAGAATAATGTATTAGCATTATTAATTATGCGAGCTACCCACTTTTCCAACATGTTTTGTGAAATTTTTAGATGCTTTCTTCCTATTTGTAAACTCTGTACTCATGAATACTTTGTTTCCCATTATTGTATTTCCTCCGAAAAGATAACACCAAAAGCAAAATGCTTCATCGTTAGACACACTGTATTCTAGACATTCCCATTTTTGAAACCACTCTTTTTGAAAGGCGCACCTCCAAGAACCTCCAAAGCTGGTCATCGGAAAAACATGTGAACGTGGTTGACAAGGACCTTTAAGTACATATGCTCTCCCAATTTCATCTCTAATATTAAATTTATAGTCATTGATTGGTTTCAATAGCGCTGGATCACTGATAACATCAACATCCTTATCAAATTCATTCACTCTATGGTCTCATCTGCATTTTCTCGATCATTATCAACGTGAATGACAATATCAGATTCATTATCTCATGCGTAGAAGATTCAACATTTGATTCACTCGGAAGCGGAAGTCGAATAACAAATTTATACATGGTGTACTTCTGTTGCTCTGCACAACTAATAAAATATATAGAATAAAAGAAAAAGAAAAGAATCAAAGACAAACACATTGAATCAAACAACTCAATTAAAACCCTAATTGAAAATTGCAAGATATTAAAAAAATACAACACTCAACGTACGAAGTCTCGACGACGAAGCCTAATCAAATATGTTAGTTGACAATTCGATTTATTCCTCTCGCTCGAATTCACTCAGACTGTCGACGGTCGGATTTGTGTTGTCGTATGTCGTTCACTTGTTTTAATTAATAAATCTGATATTTTTTGTTTGTTTTTAAATTTACCTAAATATTTGTTTTTTAATTAAAATATATTATTAAAATATTAGGAGGGTCAGTGGACCCCCTTGACCCCCTCTCTCCGCCACTGTCTGTTATCTGCCCATTAGAGAAACCACCCATACCTGCCCATTTAGCGTAATGGATAAATATATCGATTACCCATTATCACTCATTTATAATATAGTAACCTATTACCCATTTAACACATGTTAACACATATTAACCGTTCAACATTCACTACTCATTTAACCTCATTCAAATCATGGAATCCATATTGATTTCAATCGGCCGGTGGTCGGATGGAAGCTAGAAATACTTGCTAACTCATATCCACTTCGATAACCCAACTAGATTGTCATCTGTATGGAGCAGAGTTCCTTTCGTCTGCTCACGCATCAATGCCAGCTCTTCCTCTATAAATTTCTTGGTTTTCGTATCTCGTTGTTACGTGTGGTTGAAATATGCTAAGTTACCGGAGTCTGTTTTTATACCTATTTTGTGACGACTTTGGCCTTATGCTATACACCGGCGATTGTCATTTTTGAACCTAAACTCCTTCACCAAACTACATTTACATGTGATGCCGCACCATGCATCCATAGTCAATGAAATGTGACACACAATTTTAGGAAGTATTTAGGAACACTAATCTTAATCACGCAAATCAAACAAAATTTATAATCTAGGTGACCTAGACTCGAACCCCAAAAAAGTTGTGTTAGTTATCTAGTTATGATTTACCTAAGTTTACTTAAAATAAAAGGTTTTGGGGGTTTTGAATTTTGATTGATGGTTTGTTTTAAATAATAAAATAAAAGCGTGACTACGAATTGCTATACCTATTTCACCCCTAACACATGGAGAATCAAACCTCCAATTTCACATGCACAAATTACATTTGCTTAGTTTTCTTAAGGTTGCGCATTATTTCAAGTTCAACCTCTCGGTCTATTGAATCTTGTCAAATTTAAGTATCTCAATCTCAACCTCAACCTCTGGTATATTGGGTGATGCTTAGAGCTCAACACAAACCTAACATATCGTCAAGAATAATTGTCACTCTCGCGTTCAATTAACTCTCTAAACAACAGTGGGAAAGTTACAAAACATCCTAAGACTCGATCGTCATCAAACCTTAGAAGTTTCATCCTTTTAGTGAACATACTTAGCCATTTCCTCATGCACTTAGCACGCATCTCTATTAACATATAACTATAACAATTAAGAATCAACCAAACTTCATTCAAATAAATGAAAAGAAGTTTCAAAACTCAATCCTAGTCTAGGGATCCATATAATCTCCAATCACAAGTAAAGCAGTCACACATGATGATGTTCATATACATAACAATCAAAATGTAAGCAATGAACATAAATGTAAAAGTAGAGAGTTTAGAAATATAATCTAGCTGTTGTTGATCTCCAATCTCAAGCTTCTTCTATTTGGTCTTTGATCTTTGTTTTGAATTTGAATGATTTCCAAGGATGTTGATTTTTGAATGTGAGCTTTGTATGTATTTATAGCTTGAAAAAATCTGAGGTTTGACTGCGTTGACCGAGTTACTTTTCTAGGTCGGCGGAGTCACTCCTAACTCGGGCTAGTCACTTGGTCAGTGCACAAAGGTGGGCGAGTCACTTGTTCCGCACTTTTGCGCAATCTTCTCAAGGTATTTCGTGGCTTCAAATGATAGAAATAACCTAAAAATATACAAAAAGTACAAAATACTCACAACCAATTATAAAACTAATAAGAACTAAATGGGAATTGTATAAGAAACTAAAATGGGTAATGAGTTAAATGGGTTAAATGCGCCTAAATGGATAAATGAGTTAAATGAACGTAAACGGATAAATGAGTTAAATGGGCGTAAATAGGTTATCCGCTAACCATCACTACTCGTCCGTTAAACCCATTTACCAAGATGGGTTTAACGCATAAAACATACATTTATCCGTCTGTTTATGACCCGCCCGTGACTTCAATTTAGGAAAACACATCAGCTAGCACTAGTGTATGCATGATTTCATAAAGCACTTGTGTATGCATGATTTCAATTAAGTTGAGCACATCACAATTGAATTGATGCATTCAAATATATTTTGTAAGATTAAATTGATGTAGCTAAACGTTGTCATGATCCAAAATTAGGATCGAGAGCGTTGTTAGACCAATGGTTAAGCATGCCTCAAAACATATTAATTTGTTACCAATCGAAAATAATATGAGTAGTGGAAGTAAATTAACAATAAAACTCTATGTACAGCGGATCATACTAACTAAGAAAAAAATAACTAAATGCAGCATAACATATATATTATTGTGATGGCACCGTACGTCAAGGACAAATCCTCAGCTACCGTTGATGTCGAAGCTTGTATTAATATTTATCGCTTATTTAAAAAGGGATTAAAAAAGTGTGAGTTAAATGACTTAATGAATACATAACATATTTTATTAATGTTGTGTAAGTTATTTAAATAATTTTTATCTTATTCATGTTTCAATTAAGTGACACACAACGATATACATACGTAAAACGTGACGCAACAATGTATGTAGAATGATGCACGTGTCTGTCAATGGGCTTTCGTCACTCTCTGTACAAACCATCGTATTAGAGCAAAAACTCAATCATATCAGAGTAAAAGCTCAGCCATCTCAGAGCATAATCTCAGTCATGTTATGATGCATGCTTTGAATGCAATGTTGTACAAAATGCACAACTAAATATCTAGTTTATGTTTGTTTTCACATATCAATGCATAATATTTGGCATTGTTAAAAAAATTAGAACTACCATAGCGCTTAATTTAAGCGTCGTTGCATAGTAAAATTCAATAGTGTCTTTGAATAAAAAGCTATTAAACGTAAAAGTATACGACAACGCCATTTCTGAATAAGCGTTGTCCTTATTACAACTTATAACATCGATCTAATAATAAGCGCTATTGAAACTCAGACATAAGGCAACGTTTACTTATAAAGTGTTGTTTTGTATATAAAACATCATTTTTATAAAGCGTTGTTAAAATGTATACTTACAACATCGCTTAAATAAATAATTGTCATTATATATAGTTATCTTCAACATCGCTGATATAAAGTTGAATATTAACCCTAGTAATTTCGTTTTTCCAATTTTACTCACTCAAAATTCTCCCATTGTCCGTTTTACTGATCCTCGTCCAAGATTCCGTCCGGCCATTTTCCTTTGTCTTCGCGAACTCCTTAAGTTCTTGAAGGCATGCCACCTCCTCAAGCTTCGTGAGCTTTATCAAACCCGCAAGCTCCTCAATCCGGTGCTTCCCTAAATCCTAACTTTATTTTGATGAATTTTGTTTGCTATTTGTTCAATCCTTGCTTTAGATCGTGTTATGTTGTTTGATTATACATTACTTTGATGAATTTTTTAAAAAATCGATGATCTATGAACCACGAATAATTTAAAAAAATCTGTCTATAAACCACGAATAATGATGATAATTGTGACGTCGCGGGAGAATATTTCATGTATACACAATATGCACAAATGCATATAGAAATTTGCAAATAGTTAAATAAAAAGTACAAACTGTTCAAACAAATATTCACAATTTGCACTTGGATCGTAAAGAAACCCAACTCTACGTCACTACTATCAATTTCAAAAGATAAATGCACATTATAGATACATAGAAAATGTATCATGAGCATCCATCTATTTTGGTGAACTTGGAAACCCCACTTTGTATCCGTTGATTGCATTTTTTAATGCTTCAGATTGCACCACGTCAATGCACTTGTCATGTGCATGTCCCGTGCAAAACACGTGCAACTCAAATGTCTCATTACTCTGTTTGCACAATCTGGTGCATTGAAAAAATACAATCAAGTAATCAACAGATGCAAAGTGGAATTCACGAGTCTACCAAAATAAATAGATCCACATGATACAGTTCTTATGCACATATGCCACTTTTTTGTACTATATATTTGTACAAATGCCATTATATGTTGGTGAACGATATAGTGTATTTTGTTGACATGGTAAAATATTGCGTTTATATATTATTTTGATTAATAGCTAAAGAATAACTTGAAAAGAGAGTACCATAATCTGTCAAGTTTGCGTTATTTCTTTTGAAATCAACGATTCTTGCTTATCAATTTATTGGAATTCTGTGAAATCAACGAGTTGTTGACACCCATCGTTCCTATTTGCCCTCATGCGGCAGCGCGTGTGGGCAATATGAATGATAAATTTTGAATTCTTAGCCAGCACGTCGAACTACAAACAAGATAGAGAAAACTCCAATTTTTATTAACTTGATCGACTGATTTCTCTACTTTCTTGATTTGATTTATAGCAAACAAAACCTACAAATTAAAAAAATAGATGATCTAAATCTATTAGAATAGTTAAATCGAACAGAATTTCTTATCGTTATTTAAATAAAGAAACTTAGTATAATTAAATTAAGAAACTAATCTAAAATTATCCTAGAAATATTAAAAATTCAAAATAAAACAGTAAAACACTCCGGATGGGTTAAAAAGCTCATATTTCATTAGCTTGAGATTTAACCATGACATCCTCCTCTTCAAATGGGTTAAAAAGCTCATATTTCATTAGCTTGAGATTTAACCATGACATCGTCCTCTTCAAATGGAGATATTACGCGACTCAATCGGATTATAAAATGATATGTTAGATGACACTGTCATTCGCTCTAAATCACATATTCTAAAGGCCATGAACTTTTTATATAATTATTAAGTAACATGAAAAAAAAATAGAGTATACAATTCAGTATTAGTTGAACAATTAATCGAGTTGAGTATTGCTTTGTTCAAGTTTTACTCGTTCAATAAACGTTCTTGGTAAATATGTTTAGCTTTACTTGTTAATAACGAACGAACTTTAACCTTTTGAAGTTGTATTTTTTACCTCAAAGTATATGACTAACATATTCTAATGCAATTCAAAAAATATTTATAAAGCGAAGTATTTCGGATCGTTCAAGAAGC